>BLKM01000378.1:927043-949572 GCA_013340265.1 Coptotermes formosanus | reverse complement strand
TGTGGTCAGCGGGGGGGGGGGGGGCAGTCGTAGAGAATACCAAAATTTGTTGTACCCTCTTTCTGACTTGACGCCGTTATTCTGACAGAAGGCAGTATTCAGGATCCATGTTATTAGAGCTGGGAGTGACTTCGCTAATGACAGCAGGGGGCCCGCGATTATCGGGTCAGGGGGGACCGCCACCGGTTACTTACACCACTGATTTATCATCCTAATTTTGTGGAAAAAATTATTTCGTGTACGTTTATTAATAAACAATTAAAATTAAAGAAACAGAAATAACAAGCAATTCACTCGGTCGAGCAGTCGTTTAAAATTTGAATTAAATGTAACACTTTTCAGAGGCATGCTCTGCATCCAATTATGCCGATCGACCATGAGTATTTTGGTTTATTTATTCGTAGTGAAAGCACAAACCTCACATTCTCAAAAGATATATCACATACTGATTTTCTTGTACAATTTCGTGCCCCGTTCGAAGCACTCTAATTTTAAGCCTGTTGAGTCCTGGGACGGCGGGTGGAGATGATCACTAGGCTGCAGCTGTAGATTTCTTACATATGTATAGAAGAAGTAGTCGCAGACAAATATCAAGGTGCAGGTCTCCAGCTGTGCATACCATTCGACACGAAATAGAAGTATCAATGGGTGGGTCTCCAGCTGTGGGTGCGGTATTGGTATGAAATTTAACTGCCTCACAGGGAGAACATTCTGTAAAGTAATTGGAAATCAGATTTAATGTGTTCCATGTCCGTGCACTATATCATACAAAAAGACTAATCAGCAACAAATGCACAAAGAGAGTTTTATCATCAATCGTAACACACTCCTACATGTTTCGACCCTGCTGGATCATCTTCAGGGAGAACGTTTTTGTTATCGTTACACTAAGGTTGCACTTTATAGTTGAGTGAGAATGTGCTGTTGACTGTGTACTGCGTTGTTTTTGGAGGCACGCCTCCAAAAACAACGCAGTGCACAGTAACGAAAAAGTTCTCCCTGAAGATGACCCAGCAGGGCCGAAACATGTAGGAGTGTGTTACGATTGATGATAAAACTCTCTTTGTGCATTTGTTGGTGATCAGAGTTTTTGTTGCAAATCAGGTGACTGTACGATTAAAAATAGAAAAGAAATTATAGTTCAGAACTTCGTTTGTATTTGATGACAGTTATTACAACAATTCGAAAATGACGAAGTGAAATCTTAAAAATATAAATTTAAAATCTGTTATTAATACTTAAATCCGTTATGTGTAACTAAACCTAAAAAATCATTCTTTCTACATTAGACTTTTAAAACGAATTATGAAATTTCTGCAGATCGCAACAGTTTTGGCGCCGTCGCTTTTCTTTCCCTCTTATTCTTAATGTCCATGCTATTCTTAAATACTTTGTACTCAGCCTAAACGTAGTCTTTAATTCTGTGCTTATTGCATGGGGATATATGAGTTTGTATATCGTTTAGATCCTTGATGTTTCTCCGGCCTTTCCGGCTCTGTCTTATTTCTTATACTTATTTGGGTAGCCTTGAAATGTCGTATTTCTTTTGCCTGTTTCGTAAACGGCGAGATATTTCCAGTACTTATCTCGCAAAGCGCGAGATATCCTCTTTCATACACTTAATTCGTAAAAGGCGATATGTTTAAATGGTCAGTTGTTTGTAAGGCCTCAGTTGGTTCCTCACAGTGGTACAGTCTAATTTCATTACAAGCAAACTGCGCTTCGTTTAACCTTTTAAAGCCTAGCGGTAACTTTACGTACGACCAGGTTTAACATTAAAAAATTCTACGTGGTGCCCACGTTGCGTTTATGTGTTTTGTACGGATCTCAGAACAAACAGCAACTTTTGCCTTGTAAAACATCAAGAGACTGGTTTTTATAACCGAAGTGGAGAGTGTTTACAGCGCGGTACGCACTGAGTCCTTATATAAAACAGATACGCTTCGTCTTTAAAGGGTTAAATTGTCTCCAATTTTTTCCGATTTTAACCCAAATCAGAATGTGACGATAAGTTTTAGTAAACAGTTGTGTGTGAAACTTCTCACAAATCCGATGTTCCATGCGGACACGTGAACGGATGGACATAATGAAATTAGTAGTCGCTTTTAGTTCATTTGTGGAAGTGCCTAAAATTTACGATTTTCAAATAATTGTACGGCAAGGCACAGCTCTCCTGAGAAATAGCTCATTCGCACTATATTGTAACCCCTTTTGTCTTCGGCAACTTCTTTAGCACAGGTGTGTGGCGTGTTCGTACGTGCAGGCTGCCCAGCAATTTAATCCCCCTTATAAAAAATTGCATTCCGACTGGGAAGATCACAAACCTAGCTTTCATTATAGATTACCTTTGGATCTATGTAAATGTATGGACCCGATCCATGCCAGTTACATCCATAGGCTGTTTCCAAATCTGCTCGACAGAACACCGATCGCGTCTGGCTTCCATTCACCCACCAGGTGCATACCAGTTACTGCTTCCAACATGAAGATGACAAAGGTAAATTTGTCCGTGTCCACCGCATGAAGGTATATAAGGGGAGTACAGGTATAGCTCCACTCATTCTTAACCTTGGCACTAGATGGAGGTGAGTCGTCAGTTTCACGCCGCGGCTGCTTTACCCCCTGGGAAAGAATTTCGTTACTCATTGAATAGGAAGGTGAGTGGGCTCCAGGGGTCGAGCTGCACATTTTGGATGAGATAAAAATTCCTTGTCCCCTACCGGGACTCTAACCCGGACCGTCCGGCCCGTACTCTAGACACTATTCAGACTACGCCATCCCGGCTGCCAGAGTTACAGAAGATACTATTCTTATAAAAGCCTTATTTGGTTTCTTTATGGTTAACTTTATGGTGCCATCAATAGCTCTGCGTGCTGCGTCGGACGAATGTAGGGTGCTGACTGACAAATTGGAGGGGACGTGGGAGAAAATGATACTGTACTAGTGTAAGGCACCCTTAGGGAATTTCCGTGGCGTGGGTGACTGAAACTCACTCAGGACTGCCGCTATCCAGATCGGCATTCGAACCAAGCATCCCCGATTACATGTCACAATAGATACGACGTGAACCAACGTTTATGAGGATCCTATGAACCGCGTGTACGGACAGGGGTTGTCTGCCTTTCACTAAATAAGGTAGCAATAAACAGGTAAAACCAAAGCAATCCCTGTACGAGGCCGCAAGGGTTCCGGGAGGTTGAGGCTCCAAGATTTCAAGACAATCGGCACATGAAGATGGTAAGGTTGTCAGCCCTACGCACCGGCCGCCTTTAGTCCGCAGGAAGTATTCCTGGTACACATTTCTGTTAGAGGCTGAGTTGGCCTCAGGGCCATAGTGCGGCCGGAAGGATTATGTCAATGAAAAATTCCAGTGATTCCATCGGGAATCGAACCCGCGACCTTTTGTGCCTCAGCCAGCTGCGCCACTGCGTACTCCGGCAAGTAAATAACTGTAATTAAATCGCTAGGACCAGGACGGAAACACGATTGGCATATTATTGCCTCCTAATTCTGCCATTTACGCCTATTGCGACATGATAGCTCTCTGTTAGTCACATGACGTCTATATCTGTCAGGCGTGTGCAGGACTACCTGCGCTATCTCGCGTCACGTTTGTGGCCTTCAAACGCTCTCTCTGTAGCAACTGTACGTCCTACTTTCGCTAAGAAGCAGTGGCTCTATCTCTCTCTTTGTATTCCTTCATACCTCGGTTTTTAATTTTTTTTCTCCCTTCGCGCCGCTTTGTCACTTAATTTCCGCTGCTGAAATTTTACTTATAGTTATGTTCTTCTTAACGCAAGACTCATTTCCGTATACAAACGTGGCAGTTGCCAACTCTTTAAAATAAACTCCAACTTAGTGTACTTCTTTGCTTCTCAGTTAGGAGCCTGGATAGCTCAGTCGAGATAAGTGACTAGGTTATGAACTGGGCACCCATGGAACCATGACGGGGTTCTCTGTTAGACGCGAAATATTCATACGTCGCTCTTCTTCCAAAAGATCAGACCGGCTGTGCGCCTTATCTAGCTTCCTAGTCATCGGCTATCGTGGGCCGTTTACCCGGGCTAAAGCGGTCACGGCTCGAAGTTGACCGTTCACCTCTTATCTGTTGCCAAGATTAAGAATGAGTAGACCTATACCTCCACTCCCCCATACACCTTCAAGAAGTGTACAGGTGTAACTTTAACTCTCCCTTAGCATACATTTTCTTTCAATACTCTGTTTATCGTCCCATCGTTCAGTATTTACGAGCACATCACAGCCCACTGGAAAGGAAATGCCATTTCTGGAGCTATTGCAATGCAAAAAATTCTGTAAACCAACTTCGTATGAATGTGTTACAGCGGACTGAAAGCGTTACATTAGACTTAATTGAATTTTTTTGAGACGTGATTGGTTTCATATTACATGTTTAACAAAGTTTTTTAGGCTGGGATGGACAGCCTACAGATTTTTCTATTTTTGAATGATAATTTTGTCATGAACAGACGCTAAGTGCCTTTTAAAATTATTTACTCCGTGCGTTTTGAGCCAGTATTTTCTTTAATGCACCAATAAACGCACTAACAATACTTGATGTTACAGTCACTTTATTATCATGCTCGTTATCATTATTGTAAGCTCATTTAGTTGGTACATGAAATGAAAACAGGAAACGCAGTTACGAAATATTTTTAATTCAACCAAATTACAGGGTGGACCTGCCAATGTCATTGTTTATTTATTTTTAATTTATTGCTGGATAGCTTCAATAGCAAAAACTATATAGCTTAAACTGTTTGAACATAGTGAGTAGTGATCTATAATGGTGTGTGTGAGCAAGTGGTGTTGGCCTGAATTCAGGTACTATCCAGGCATGCGCCCGGAAAGTGCACGATAAACTTCAGCCAGTGTTCCAGCCAAGATTAAAACCTGGCACCTTCAGGATAGAAGTTCGAAACTGCAGAGCTTTTGGCAACTTGCGTGGCGTCACATCGTGAACAAGCGTTTAAGGTAGACGCCATATTATTTTTATTTCTGAAGAAGGAGGCAACAAGTTTTTGACTATTAAAGATAAATAAGTCTTGAAGACGGATTTTAGGAAATATGTTTTCGCTGTTTTGTGTAATTTCATCCTATCTGAGTCGTTGCTTTTCAGAAATATCGCAAATCGTGTATTGTACGCAGCTGTGTAGTAAAAATCTCCACCAACAGCTGTTATATTGGCGATTCCTATTCAGTCTATCATACATGTATGGCTTTCGGTCAAGGAGAAAAGTTTCAGGAGGCGACAAAGCAATTTGTTGCGTTTGGAAGGAAATGGTGGCTGAAATATTGAAACCTTACAATATTCTTTAAGGTCTTTCATAAGCAGAAAATGCAGGAGGTACGAACTTCAGATAAGCGTCTGTCCTCGTATAAAGAAATTCGTTTTGAAAAAAAAAAACATGAAATGTCTCTTTCATGACCTTCATTTTTACGAATAGAACATCTGTTTTTATATATAAATTTAGGCGTAACTACGTCCATTAAACCAAAAATAGTAGATCTCAATAATTTTGATGTGTTTGCTGAAGCTGAACCAACTTCGAAAATGGTGTGTGTCTAGAACAACAAGACTGTGGGGAGAGTCAAATGTGTTTGTCGTCTCATAAAATAAACATAAATAGTTTGCATGTCAGTATGGCGTCCTAGCTTTTGCAGGTACTGCATCAAAGGAATATAACGCTTCACAACCACGCCGTGCCTTTTGACCTCAAATGTCGATAATAATTAAAACACATTTATCCTAAATTAAGGAAACAGATACTCTTGTTCGTTTGATGACTACGATTCACGTTGGGAAGCGTGTAAAGGAATTCAGTTGCCTGTATGAGATAGTGATTGTTTGAATATAAGTTTGGCTTACAAAACAATGTGTGTGTGACGGAACAGTTCAGCTCCCAGGCGATTTATTGTCTCCTCACATAGCTACAAGCGACGTTCATCCTCATTAATATTATCCTAGATGTGGGGTACTTAAGTTCACAGCGGGATAATTTCCCACGAGGCGAAAGAGGCTGTTAATGTAGCCCTGTCTACACAAACGTGACGTAGTGACACTACGTTCCCTATTATGCAACTTCCGTTTTTCTGATATCCCCTTTTATCCGACGTTCCGCGTTGTCAGAGCCCTGTATGGCATTTATCAAAATTGTTTTTACAAAAATTACTACAGTTTCTGAAAAAAAAATCAGTATGTAGCGCAATGAATTACTCTCCCACCAAGCTGAAGTGTCTCAACTGTAATTGTCTAATTTTATGTGTTTGCAGTGTTTATTGCTTACCTTTTACGAGTATGTAAGTAATCATTTTTAGTTGCCATGTTTTGCTGTCGTTACAGGTCTCGATTACACGACTGAAATCGTGCTTCAATTTGTTCTTATAAGCACTAATTTCTCTTAACCTTTCAAAGCCTAGCGGTAACTTTACGTACCACCAGGTTTAACATTAAAAAATTCTACGTGGTGCCCACATTGCGTTTATGTGTTTTGTACGGATCTCAGAACAAACAGCAACTTTTCCCTTATAAAGCATTCAGAGACTGATTTTTATAACCGAAGTGGAGAGTGTTTACAGCGCGGTACGCACTGAGTCCTTATATAAAACTGATAAGCTTCTTCTTTAAAGGGTTAAAGTAGTGACTTCTTTGTTAGCGTGTCAAATGGAAGGAGACTGACGGTGGTTATTTCCGTGGAACAAAAACTTTAACCCATACACACACTAGACAAAGACGGAAGTATGCAAAAAAGTGACAGAACAATATGGCGTTGCTCGTGTTATTTTTGGTGAAGTGAAGGAGAAAAGAAGATAAGTTGAGAAATGGTGTTATGCAAGATCTCTAAACAGACATGAAAGAACGAAGGACGATGACGACGTGTGAATGCCTCGGTGCTAGATAGGGTGCGTCGTCAGTGCTGTGCCCCGGCCGCCTCACGCCCAGGAAGGGCCCCCGTATCCCACTTTGGGGAGGGTGGGCGTGCCTTCTGGCCGGTCTTGACGGGTTTTTGAGAAAAAAATCCTTGGAGTTTGAACCCCCGACCGTCCCTCCCGTAACGAGTGGCAATATCGACTACGTTATTTGATGTAATAAAGTTACCTACAAACGTGTTTTCACTAGCATTGTCGACCCGGAGAGGAAAGTGCGTTGTTCGCACCACAGTTCGTTATGTATGATTTTTGTACCGTGGCTTCAGTTTAAGTCAAATATTTGTTCATTTGAAGAAACATGATTAGATGTACAGTTCTCAGTGTTAGCTTTACAAATGTTATGGGTTGTATTTTTGGTATCTAGCGTTTTAGCTCTGAAATATTATAAAAGTAATGTGTCAAGTGTAAATTATAATGTCATGGAAAGTCTGCAACGAATTTTTTTACCTCTAATCCTCTATACACATTACCAGAATTGTTAAAACCGGGTAATATTTATCATAAAAATTATGGTGTGAAATGGAGCATTTAAAATTTCGGAAACTGAATCCATGACATCCATTTTGAAACTTCAGATGGCAAAACGAAGATTAGTCCAAAGATATTTTCATAAGCAATCGTAATATCGAAGTGTGTATTTTAAGCCTTCCACGTGTGCAAAGAAACCTTTCCCCAAGTCCGTGTTCAGACCCCGTGTTCCCTTTCACTGTGTGCTGTTTTCTTACGGTATTATCTTTCTTCCGCTCTACTGCTTGTATCCAGATAAGAGACCACGATGGGTGCTTTTTTGGTGGCGTCCCTGAAAGCCTTATAAAGGTAGTTGTTAGTTTTAGTGATGCTGAGTGTGGGTTCAGCCAAGGCAATTGAAAGTTTGAGCCGATCATTAAGGTGTTGTTTGTTGCTGGAGATTATTGGCGTGTTGTTTGTTACGGCTGATCATTAGCGTGTTGTTTGTTGAAGCTGATCATCAGCGTGTCGTTCGTTGCAGCTGATCATTGGTGTGTTGTTCGTTGCAGCTGATCATTAGCATGTTGTTTGTTGTAGCTCATCATTAAGTGTTATTTGTTGCAGCTGACTATTCGCGTGTTGTTTGTTACAGCTGACTATTAGCGTGTTGTTTGTTGTAACTCATCATTAGGTATTATTTGTTGCAGCTGATCATTAGTGTGTCTTTTGTTGCAGCTGATCATTAGTATGTTTTGTTGCAGCTGATCATTAGTATGTTGTTTGTTGCAGCTGACTATTATCGTGTTTGTTGCAGCTGATCATTAGTGTGTCATTTGTTGCAGCCGATCATTAGTATGTTTTTGCTGCAGCTGATCATTAGTATGTTGTTTGTTGCAGCTGATCATTAGTGTGTCGTTTGTTGCAGCTGATCATTAGTATGTTTTTGTTGCAGCTGATCATTAGTATGTTGTTTGTTGCAGCTGATCATTAGCGTGTCGTTTGTTGCAGCTGATCATTAGTATGATTTTGTTGCAGCTGATCATTAGTATGTTTTTGTTGCAGCTGATCATTAGTATGTTTTTGTTGCAGCTGATCATTAGTATGTTGTTTGTTGCAGCTGATCATTAACGTGTCGTTTGTTGCAGCTGATCATTAGTATTTTTTTTTGCAGCTGATCATTAGTATGTTGTTCGTTGCAGCTGACCATTAGCGTGTCGTTTGTTGCAGGTGATCAAGATGCTTGTCATTGTGGTGGCCCTGTTCGCCCTATGCTGGCTACCGTTGCAGACCTACAACGTGCTGCAGTACATCTACCCACAAATCAATCAGTACGTATTAGTAAATAGCAAGGCGTGGGGAAACAATGCGTTACACTGTTTTTGGTAGTATCGTTAGAGAGGAGTAGGGACGGTAAATGCTTGGAACCGAAAATTTGCATAAAGCCGGTGATTACAAGTTCTTTCTCTGTTGACATCTGGAGCCACTTGATAATCCAGTATTTCACAAAAACTTAATTCCTTTCAGTAAGATACATTTTTAAGAAGTCTTCTTAAAACCAAATGAGTGACTTTTTTCGCACTAAAATCATTTAAAAACGAAAGTGGGATTTCAGTTCCTCATCACAGTCACTGCAAAAAATAATTGTCTTCTGGGCTGTGACGCCGTCTATTGTGTTTAATGCGTCACGACGCCACAACGTCACATTCCACAAAGAGCAGTATATGTTGGAAGAACTGTTCAGCAGACATGCAGCAGTACATATCTCGTTAATCTGATTAGGCAGTCTTGGAGCCGACGTCTCTTCTTGTTTGTGAATAGATTCTCATGTAAATTTGGGACCGGGCGTCGAAACGTTTCGCCATCTTGGGACTGGGATTATAAATACGTATGTTCAAAGGTCGTGCTGTAGGTGTGTATCTTTAAATATGAGAAGGTTTTAAGCTGTACCCACGCTGGGTATATAGGAATTACTGGGTGCTAGTCTACGGTATTTAGGGGTCTTGCTTCGTAAACATACAGTGGATTTCTACTGAAGAGTGACCATCCTCACTGAGTATATATATTTTTTATTTGGTTTCTTCAGACAGATTGTGGAGGCTTATCGTGAAAGTGGAGGAGTCCACTTTTCACAGTGTTACGTTAAATTTATTATTGTTAATTAACCTGCCATTGGTCTATACATAACCTGTAGCCTTAGAAGAGAATTTTTAAATAATACAGTGATCGATCTCTTGCGTAGGCGAGCAGAAAACGTTAATGCGTTCTTCTACGTCGTTGCAAACACCAGCTGCCGGGGCCCTTTTAAACACGCACCACTGGATTATTGAATTTTATAACAGCGGAGAATGCTGTAAGGATTTGCAGATGCCATCCATAGTTAATAACCATAACTCCAGAGGTCACCCTCCAGTGGCCACATCTCCCGTTAGTCTTATAAAGGACTCCAGTTGAAATCTTAAACCGGATATCGGATGTCCTGAACAGGGGTTTACATGGTTTTCCTCAGTCCGTCCATGTAAGTGTCAAAACAGTATATTTAGTCACGTCACGACTCGTTCTTTAAACTTCGTTACCAAGTTATTATTTATTAGTAAGCATGTAATTTGACGCTGTAACTCCTCAGAGGCAAACAACATTGTTAGCTAGTACGTATAGAATTACAGATAAGTCTATGATCTGTAATATTAAGGTTGAGCGAATGATACGTCATTACGCAACTGCCCCCCCCCCCCGCAAAATTGTACGTGATAACTAACTAACTCCATGGAGCAGAGGCCTTCTTGAGAAGTTAACAGTTCCTCAGTTGGTCAAGAAATTTCCCGCATTTTATGGAACCCGGAGGTTCATTACCGCATTCACAAGAGCCCGCCACCTGTCCCTATCTTTAGCCAGCTCAATGCAGTCCATGCCCCCATCCCACTTCTTGAAGATCCATTTTAATATTATCCTCCCATCTACGCCTGGATCTCCCAAGTGATTGTACGGGACAATGATAGAATTTTTGGTGATGTCAACGATGCACTTATTAATCATACTATGAAGCGGCGTCTGTGACAAAATTTCAGCATTCTATAATCAGGGTCCTTGTTCAGAACCTGATACAGCCTAATTTAGTCAAGAGATTATATACCTTCTGTTTAACACGATGGTTCATTACTATTAAACAGTATCCAGTACACATGATAATGCGTTACTGTCCTTCCATTTAGGACTAGGTCCATCAAGTGGCTTTTTCCTTCACGTTTTTATCTCGAAGTCTTGTATAAATTTCACGTCTAGCGCGTGTCTGGTACGTGTTCTATTTTATCGGCTTTGATTTGTGGACATTTGACAATATTGAGTGAAGCGTGCAAACCATGAAGCTATTTGTTATGTATTTTTTTTCCTTTTTATTCTTAAGGTTACTCTGTCGTAATATATTTAACTGTAAGACTTTTTTTTTGTTCTGCTTTCTGCATTGAAAGTGAGATGCTTTGACATTTCAGCCTACGTTCTTCATCTTTCTCTCCGAATAATTTTGTCTTGTTTCTTTGACGGCGCTGTGGGAACTTTTCATGCACTCACTTTTCGTCTCACCGTCCCTTAATTCGATAATGCTATTTTGAATTCCGCTTCACTGCGGTGGAATTCCTGTACGAGCGTATGACTCCGCTGAATAAATGTTCATGTCCCTTTGCTGTTTGCAGAAAGTTGACTGGTTCGTATAAGTTCAGATTCTCTCTGATATACTAAGATAATTTTTCTTACTGACTCTTTGAAGCGCAGACTCGAATCGTGAAGATTTGTGAGTATTCCGTAATTGATTCGGAGACCATTGAACAAATATAAGAATATATTATATCAACATATATATATCAACATAACAATATATGTCGACATCAACAATATATATATCAATATTAGAATAACAAGTGATGATCTTCTGCGCCGTATAGTAGATTAATGTTTCGAAGTTTCGGAGAAATATACTGCCTCCGTCTTCAGGATGATAGATTCTGGTCACTCTGAAGATGGGGTAAGTACTTTCGTCCGAAACGTCGGAACAGTCGTTTACTAAAGGACGCAGAAACCCAAAAAAAAGACCATAAACTGATTAACAACCGTCGTGAAAACCTAAAAATTTATAATGTCGTAAGTTATTTAAAATAGATTGAGAAGAGTTGGATATTATAATGTGCGAGTTTAGAGGCTATCACAGTGGTGTAAACGAGGACTCCAATCCTATGGGATATGTCCCAGCGTGGCTGGGGTTTTCCAACGTTTTAATGTAACGTGTTTCCTTACATTCGAGGGTTGAGTTGTCCATTGATAATAATATGATATACGACGTACAGACTTTGCACTAATATGTAATTAATTTTTCTCTGTTGTGTGTGTGTGTGTGTGTGTGTGTGTGTATATATATATATATATTGGTACGAATGTATGACATTTAATGGAATACATTAATCTAAATCGTGTACATGTAGTCTTCGATGCTGACTCACTTGAAACCCCACCCAATAACTAATGCATTGAGATTGTATTTATTGTGTTTGATGTGTCTTATATATTCGGTTTTGCCGCCTTCTTGCAGGTACCGTTACATTAACATCATCTGGTTCTGTTGTGATTGGCTTGCTATGAGTAACAGCTGCTACAATCCATTCATCTATGGTATTTACAACGTAAGTATAATACAGGGTGTTTCATTTATCTGACCCATGTCGTTGGTCGCTTCCAGCCGCATTTCCAGTTTGCTGCGAATGGACGCACACGCCCATAGTTCAGTGTGGTGTCGTCTTATAGTTATATTAGGCTCCTACTCACCGTTTTTAGAGAAGGTGCTGGTAAGTGTTTTCTTCGGCTCGCACACAGTGTCAGGTTAACGCACGTGTATTTTTTTTTGCATATCTAAGTTTTGCTAGTAAATTTGAACACACTACATTACTGTACATTTTATCCATTAACATGCACCCACACGGAAAATTTTCACTTTTTCAGATGTGGCAGACGAGTATGACGCAAACAACTGCGTATTTATATCACCAAAAAGACTCCTTAACCCTTTAAAGACAAAGCATATCTGTTTTATATAAGGATTCAGTGCGTACCGCGCAGTAAACACTCTCCACTTCGGTTATAAAAACCAGTCTCTTAATGTTTTATTAGGCAAAAGTTGCTGTTTGTTCTGAGATCCGTACAAAACACATAAACGCAATGTGGGCACCACGTAGAATTTTTTAATGTTAAACCTGGTGGTACGTAAAGTTACCACTAGGCTTTAAAAAGTTAAACAAGGCGTAGAATTGTTTGCGATGTGAGCTGTTGCACTGTCTTGCTATATTTCTTTTTTCACAGGAGAAATTCAAGCGTGAATTCAAACAACGGTTCCCGTTCCGATCACGGGGGTGGTCCACCCATTCTACCGCAATCGATAGCGACGTCGATAAATTGCAAACACCGCATACTCGTTCTTCGTCCCGTCTGTCTTACTCCAGCAGAAGTCACGACTGGCGGCGATCTTGTTCCGCCAGAGCCGAGCAACATACCGCACTTCTGACACACGATAACACTTTCTACCGCGGCGTCTCCGTTCGTGGACCAATGAGAAGTCACAATACAAGCAACAATGGTAGTATTACTACTGAACTGTACGTATCTTCCGACAGGCAACATAGTAATGGTAACAGTTCGGATCTGGAGGAAATGTGTCTGTAACTCTGAGGACGTGTTCTCAAATGATCTCATTTATTTATCTGTCAAAAGACTGATGCTGAGTTAACAGATTCTGTTTGCTAGATGGATGTACTAGGTCTTTATGTAAGTCGTGACTGGTGTTGAATTTTAAAAACTTGTGGTTCGCATATGATAGAAGAAAAATGTAAAAGGAAAGTAACTGTACAGGTCTATTAAAAAATAAGTTTAGACCCATAGAGTGCTTTTATAATATGTTTGTGTACCTAAAGCTTGAAGTTAAAGGTGCTTGCAGGATTTAAGAAGCATTGAGTTTGAATACGTGACAAAGCGCTCGCCAAGATCTGTGAAACCAGCACCCGCACGCTTTACATTCTGTATAATATCTGAATATCGTGTAGGCATGTAAATATTTAAATTAATACAGTGTAAATCATAAATACATATTTTATTTCATGAAATAATCTCTTTATGAACAGTAGCAAATAAATAGGCAGAGATTTACGTATTTTGATTGCTTAATCCTTTAAAGACGAAGCGTATCTGTTTTATATAAGGACTCAGTGCGTACCGCGCTGTAAACACTCTCCACTTTGGTTATAAAAACCAATCTCTTAATGTTTTATAAGGCAAAAGTCGCTGTTTGTTCTGAGATCCGTACAAAACACATAAACGCAATGTGGGCACCACGTAGAATTTTTTTAATGTTAAAGCTGGTGGTACGTAAAGTTACCGCTAGGCTTTAAAAGGTTAATGCATTCAGAATGTTGATAACAAATTTACATTTTTTTTCCGTGGCTCAACAGCCCCTAGCGGGCCAGGGCCTCCACATTATCGAAGCTTCACAACCACACTCAGTTATACACACCACACTCGGTAGGACTGCTCTGGACTAGTGATCAGCCTGACGCAGAGACCTCTACCTGCTGACAACGTACATCACTCACAAGATACACACATTCATGCTTCTGGCGGGATTCGAACCCGAAATCCCAGCAAGCGAATGACCACAAACCCACGCCTTAGACCGCTAGGCCACTGGGATCAGCAACAAATATAAATATCACACTTAAAATATTGTTTTGTTTCTTATGAATATTCTGGTTATATTACATATCTACGTGTGTTTTATTCCCATGCAAATAACATCAAATATTAATACTGTTCACAAATGGTTACGAACGCAACAGAAGGAGTTGCTATGACAACAGAGATTTTACCGTCTCCGCATTTTAATTATTGCCCTGCAAAGAATATTTCACAAAAGTTATGTAGGCATGTAAACGCTGTACTTATTTTCGAAATTTTACATAGCTCCAAAGTTTTGTTTGTTGTGGCTAGCAAGCTGAACGTTAAACTAAGTTTCCTCAGAGCGGCCATGTTCTTACTCAGCATTATGAAAATGTATCATATGAACATAACTGCACATTTTAAATTTTGAATAGAGTGTGGGTTATTAAACATAAGTCACTAAAAATTTTCCATCAATTCTTACATACTCTCACACAGACACACACACACACACACACACACACACACACGTACATACGTATATAGGTTATATATATACGTGTATATATACATATATATACCATCAAACTACATGGCGTAACCTGTTGCGGTGCTCTGTATGTACCGTCATAAGTTATGCCCAGGGGCGTAGCTAGAGTGGGAGGAGTGGTGTGCCCCCCCTGAGCAACAGAATCCAAGAGGTGACAAAATGAAAATTGTAAATGAAAAAATATTATTTTCCGAGCTCAACAAATTTAAATTATTGAGACAAAAGGGAATTAGTAGATAACTGTGATTTTTTAAAGTTCGTAATTTCTGTCAGGGGCGACAATTATTATTGCTCGCCCCGGGCGTCATACAAACCTCGCTGCACCAATGGTTATGCCTGTTATGTTGTCGGATGCTCAGAAAAAAAACTATTGATTTGCTTCGCATTGAAGTTTGCGCCAAGGACCTAATCGGAGTATGAAATGGTATAAACTTCAAACATGAATATAAAAATATCCTTTATGCATGAAGAAATGTTAAAAACTCTGGAATTCTCATGTGATAAATCCGCTATATTGTATTCACCAATACATAACAATGTTTGATCTATCATGCTTCCTGGTTGCACGTGTTTTTTTTTTCAGCCTATGGTTAGTTCAAATATTGCAACAACAAACACAGTCAAATGCCGTCCTCACAACTGTCGAATTTAAAGAGTATGTTGACAGTAGAAGAAGCTACATGTTTCAGCCACCCAGGCGGTCATCATCCGGCCTCGTTACAAAAGTAAAAGCAGGAAATTTGCAAATTTCCTCCTTTTACTTTTGTAACGAGGCCGGATGATGGCTGAAACATGTAGCTTATCTTATTGTCAACATAATTTTTAAACTAGAAAGTTGTGAGGATGGCATTTGACTGTGTTTGTTGTTGCAATATACTCACATCGGTATGCATTCTGTAAAAGATTCAAATAGTGGACATGGCAGTTCCAAATGAATAGTGTTGTTGCAAACATGTGTGGAAGCTACACAGGCACTGAAGACGCGGATGACATAAAATCGTAACGTGTAATCCATGCCATATATTTTTGCAGCATATAGGCCTATACGTGTATAAAGGTTACTGGAAACACGACAATAAATTAAATTATTAATATTGTTCAACGTATGTTACAACAGGCTTACGTCAATTAAGGACTTAAGCGGCGCTTTTACCTCAGAAAATTTTGTCTGTTATCTCCCCCCCCCCCCAGCACACACGCATTAAACATGTCTTGGAAGAGGATGTACAGAGAATCTGGTAGTATAGGTTTTAGACACAGGAACGGCGGTCGTGATCCCATAAGCCTTTTTGCATTCCTTACCCTTTAAAGACGAAACAGTCTGCTGTGTATAAAGACTCTGTGCGTACCGCGCTGTTAACACTTTCAACTTCAGTTATAAAAAGCGAATGAGTTGCTGATGTTTACGGTAAAAGTTGCAGTTTGTTCCGAGATATGTACAAAATACATAAACGCGATTTGAGCACTATGGATATTTATTTAATGTTGAACCTGGTGGTACATAAAGTTACCGCTATACTTCAAAAGGTTAAGATGTCGCCATCTGCTCTGCACCAGTTTAAACTTCTGAACCAGTAGACTTATCTTCACGGAGCATAGTGTAAACTTCGTACCATTAGAGCAACGCTCAAAATTTTTATTTTTCACAAATAAAAGTAACGTAGCAAGAACGTGAACCTCTGGTGCACGAGCGACGTCAGCGCCTCATTCTAGTGTCCCGACATAATACACTGTAGTAGATCTTTCCAAAAATGTGTAACTTTTGCGAAGGTTTCCTGTAGAATGTAAAATAACAACGTGGCATACATACGAACATTTTCTATAGATTGTGGTTTGAGAGCCATAACTAATAAACTGCAGTAGCTATGAATGTTAAACCAGTCGTGGAGGTGGGCAGTAAACGTGCGTGTACATGTGAACATGATTTGTGGGTCAAGAATTACGAAATGGCTGTAATGAGGAACTTTCAGATCACATCTGTAAAACTTAGAGCGCTAGACCCGCTGCCTTATAACGCTGACATTGCCTTTCATTGAACCTCTCTATATATAACACAGAACAACAAAATACAGCATTTATAAGGCTGTACACGACCATACCGTGTCGTAACAACCAAGGGCACAAAAATCTATTTTCTCCCTGTCATAAAGAACCTCAAATACCTTAATATATTTGCTGACGTCACCAACATCTACATGCAAATTGTGTTGTTTATGGTGCATGTAATATTTTGAGAACGAATTTTAGTTTTAAAGAAAACCCGGCAAGCCAGATTTGTAATAAAATCCTGTCGGTCGAACAGCCAATCTGAGAAACATCGGTTTCGGACTTGCCGTTGGCACGGCTGTTCACCCAAAAGGCCTTCAGTTCGTCTTCCATGAAAGCGTAGAATCTTGGAGTTTTCAGGCTATCGCAGTGGTGAAATATGGCGTCGCGTCGCTGGGTATATGGTACCTGACCTTTCGAGAAAATGTGCTGGTCCCATATTCCAGGTCCGAAATGCACAATGAAGAAGAATTCTTTGGACTTTTGTACCCTTGGAAGATGATACCAGCACGTTCTTTCGAAACGTCTGGCATCAATCACCCAGTAACACAACACCCTGTTCCAATAGAAGGGACACCGTTCTAATCTTTTTCAGGTTTTCTTATTGCTGGACTGCGTTGTTTGAAGACTTTTCGGAGAAACGCGTCTCTAAATTGACACAGCTCATGTTTACGGGCTTCAACCAACCACATTTCAGGGCATCTATATTTGGTCTAGACGCTGTACTTTGCACAATCACATTCATTTCCAAAATGATGTTTATAAAGCTTCCGATCTTTCGTGCACTGCAGTGTGGAAACTGACTTGTTGTGCACCCTGTAGGAGCGTAATTAAAATTCGGACATGATGATGATATTTGATGTCTTATAACTACACACGTATTAAGATTGTCCATAAAAATGCCAGGTATAAATGAGTCAGTCTAGGGGCCAGGCTACGTTCCGGACGACTGGGGAGTGAGCGTCCGATTCCCGACAGAGAAAAAGTAGTTTTTATCTCTTAGAAATGTTTATTAAATTTTCTGTTTCCTACCACTGTGTACTTGGGATTCACCCACCGTGATTAAAGTGACGTGGGCACGAAACGCACGGCTTATCTTCATGTAATGCTAAGGTTAAGAAAGCGTGGGTGCGTTGGCTGTTACTGCCCTGTCCCACTCGCCTTCATGATGCGCAATTTTTACTTTAACACAGTACAAAAGAATAGTGACCGTTATGCTCTCACTGAAAGAAAGCTGAGTAATATTAATGTATTTTTAATGTAAAATAGAGTTGCGAATTAGAGTGTGAACCAAAATTAAACTTAACGTGATATTTCTAGAATAGATCTAGGAATAACGTCCAAAATATATTTTAAAAAATTGCGGAGATATTTCTGTGGAACATTATGTGTGCCTGAGGGTGGTGACGGCAAGGTCTCCGTTCTACACACTACCCGTACACTCCTTGTCTTTTCATATACTAAGTTGTGACAGATTCACACGGTAAGTAATCTGTGAGCTTTTTGTAATGTGGCGTCTTAATTACAGCTAGACATCTGGGTTGGACTTCACTTGGTTTTGGCTTGGTAGGGGCAGGACAGGAGCCACTTCCTTCATTAATTATTCTCAAGTAACGACACTTGAAGCACTCAGGATCGGACAATTGTCGTTTGTTAAGCCCAATTTACTTTACTCTGTCAGTGTCTGTTCATCCACTGCAGTTCTAATTATCCACACATGAAGTTTCGTAGTCCTTACCTCTTCTACCTACTCAGAGTAGGTGTCGAGGTTGTTTATTTCCACTTGATCACACTCAGACACACACCACAGTCGGTAGGACTGCTCTGGATGAGGGATCGGCCCGTCGCATAGACCTCTACCTGACAACACAAACACTGTACAAGAGACAAACATCCATGCCCCCGGTGGGATTCGAACCCACGATCCCAGCAAGCGCTCGGCCGCAGACCTACGCCTTAGACCGCGCGGTCACTGGTATCGGTCACATAAAATTCAAGCCATTAAATTATATAAAAACGTGACAGCGGTTGTTGAAGTCTCAGTGATGTAAGACACACTGCCCACTGCCAACTTTTTAGGTTATTGTTACTGTATATATCAGCGTTTTCCAGTTTCATATGGCCATGGAAATCTCTTGCGTTCTAAAACTCTTTTCGGACTCGACCGCTGCGTTCTGTGGTGGCCACTACGAAGTCCATGTAAGGGCTATAGCAGAGAGAGTGAAGTCTTGTACGAAGAAGAAACATTTTTGAACATACCCTGTCAGTTTTCTTGTACATTTTGCCCCGAGTTAAGTAGTGCGCATGCACTTACCGGCTGATAGAAGGACGTAGGTACAAGCAGGTCTCGTCAGCAACAGAGCATCAAGAAGTACAGCAAGGGTCTAAATATCTTTGTGGGTCGTATTTCAGTGACACGAGTAACGAAGTGTTCTTTTGGAGCTCAGCGTAACTCTCACTGTTTAGAAGACACGTGACCACATCGATGTGCGTGTAACATTTTCAGAAATTGGCAGTAACTGTCAATATCTGTTAAATCTGCCTTCATGTGTGGAAAGTCAACAGACATTGGTCTTATTTATGACTTCATACTGAATTTGAAATTAAATATTATGCAGTCACTTTAGGCAAGTCAACAAAAGTGTAACGCGGTTGCTAATTTAACCTTCTAAGGCAAGGTGTTCACTGTAGGTGCCACTTGCCTTAATATTGCACAAGGTAGGCAGTGTACGTGTAACGTAACATTGTGACGCGTTCGCGTAACCCGTCATTAATATACATACACACCTTTTCCTCACTCACCCAATTTTTTCTGCCCATCTTCATTCAACTCAGTAGCCAAAAAAAAAAATAAATGTTCTTAAGTAGAAAAAATATCGGAGGGCCACTTGGCGCTCCGCCCCCCCCCCCCCCCACGCCCCGTTCTGCTGAAGGTACGCGTTAAGTCTTCTAGGACGTTCCGCCGCGTCGCCTGGTAAATAGTTACCAGCCTTACGCAAGAGCTTCGTGCGTCGGTATTCATGGTCAGGCAGGCAGCTGAAGAAAAGCGTTCGGGTGAGGGAAACAATATGAAACAGGAGGAAAATGTAGTCAGATTCGAACACACGTCTTTTTAATCGTGTTGCACACGATGTCCTGCAGTAGTCTGTCGAGAAAGAACCATGTATTAATGTAGGGACGCTAGGAGGGAGGGAGGGAAATGACTACGTCAAGCTGCCAGTGTACTCGTCAGTACTCGTTTCTGCCACTAGAGTTCAGCACAGGATGGACGAAAAAAGGATGTGACAAGGTGAGATGTACGTGTAACAAATTGTACGACAAGAAGTTAATCCAACACTAACGCCGTACCCAACTAAAAAAAGCAGCTTCAAGCCTAATCCCTGTATAAACAAAAATTTAACTGAAAACAAGCCACAGGCAGGATTCACTACAACGCACTGTGTTATATATTATACGTTTATTTACTTTAAATGATTATATATTGCTTGATGTAAGTAATGGCGGTTCTTGAATGCCCTTTTGCATAAAGGTGTGTTATGGGTAGCAGTACCAACATGCCGTAAAAGTGTTGCGGACTAACGAGAATTTGGTGGTTTTGACTGTTCACGCTTTAGTGCGTCATGTGTTCATGTAATTGCATTGCTTGTCATGAGTGTTAAACTTATTAATATAATATGGTTTGAGAAAGATTTGTAACGGGTTACGTGTGGAATAATAGCAGTATGTAATCCCAGGAAGCTCACCGAACATGGAAAGACAGGCCGAAAAGTGGACTTGACAGAAATAAAAATGCGTGGTACATTATTTTATGGTGCAACAGTTTCATTTCTCGTCTTGGATTGGATATTTTGTTTTGCCACGATTTCTGTTTTTTCCACTTCTCTAAGTTTTCATACTGTCTCTTTCAAATATCCACGAAGAGTGAAAAAATGACGTGTCAGATTATCGTTTAGTTGTGCCTGTGGGTGGGAAGAGGGAAGGGGTAGAGAAGACGAAGCAACGCGTGTGGACGTGAGGTTTGGTAGTGTGGTTGCGTATCGGTTTGTTTGTGTAGTGGTGGAAAGATGACTGCAAGAGGAAGAAAATGTGTGCGTGTGTGTTTGATTTGTTGTGTTTTAAAAGTGATTTTAATAATTTGTTAAAGTGTTCCAACATTGTAGACAACTCGGAAGACATCAGAATGGAAGCGTCGTAGCAGTGGGTCAGTACAAGTAGCTAGTTAAGGATTTGCTGTGCGTGATGGCGGCAGATGAGCGTGGGTTACAGTCCATTAGCTTTAGAAGCGCTATGTTAAGGTAAGACGTCGGCCTGCTTTCGTGAATTTAATCCGAACTAGGTAGTTACAGTCGCGTATTCCTACCATGTTCGCGCTGTTTCAAGGCGAAATGTCAGCGTAACACACAGTAACATTGTAGTTTAGGCGGTTCTGTGTTTGCGTTATTATCTGAACATGGCGACGCTTGAATGTTACTGTTTTCAACAATATGGCTGTGTGATGTGCATCGTTTTCGACTAAGTTATTGTTGGGTATATATTCATACTTATGTATTGTAAATAATTTTACGTCGTAATTTCGATGATGGTCTTCTAGCTCATGATTGTTGTCTGTTAAGCCACACAGTTTTACCACAATTTTGGAGGAATTGGAAACGTGACAATTGAGGCGCCATATTTTACAACGAAAACGCAGATAACTGTGTTGTTCCTTGGAGACGGGGCCAGAAGGTTGTTCTGAAATATTGTTAACAAATTACAAGACCACATGGTGTCACAGTGTACATTTTGACTACCATAACGTAAAATTTTAATTTATATCTAGTTGACATTTTTAAATATGCTGATAGTTTTTTTTTTCTGTGGCAGCTGCTGCTCGGTCAATTAAACACTGCGTCATACAGTGTCCGAGCGAAATTCCCCCCCCCCCGCCCCCCCCCCGCCAGGCCTACTAGAAGTCCGTTCGTTGCAAGCTTATACTCTAAGAGGCCTAGTGTAGACTTCAACGTCGTATTTTACTTATTTATAAAAAAGAAAGTACCGCCAAGAGGGTAGTGAATTTCTGCCAGTCGCTGTAGTAATTTTACAACGTCACCAGTGTCTGGAACTTTATTGTGCCAGATACTTCGGTGAATGATGAATTTGCAAGGATTTTGGAGGAATCTGTTCTAATCTAATTGAGGTAATATCGTGGCATCTTTACGAAGGGACTGCGCCGGTGTCCTGATTATTACCTCTACACCAGCTTGCTTACTATCAGAACCATTTAGACGCTTTCGTATTTCTCAAAAAATTACAACTTAAATTTCTCTAACTTGATAACTTGTCACTCTTCCACATATACCAACAAATGCACATGATTTATATAAAATCATAAATCATTTTTATACATGAACTGCCCCACATATTTCGGCGTAAATCGCCATCTTCTGGGAGACGTAAATACAAAGGAATACAAAAGTAACACATCCAATGTACATATACAGTGTTCACCTAAAATGTTAAAAGTAAATAGTGGCTGTCCTGCACGAGGCACATCAGTACATGGCACAGGGACGTGACACTTTTTGATTGAATACTTCGACACCAGATATACAAGATAAGCAGTCCTAGGTTGGTTAATTTTATTCGAAAATGTGGCAGCGTCACGTTGTGAATAATACCCACATTTTTATCTTTATGGTTGCCACTTTGTACTTTTAATATTTTATTTTGACACTCTATATGTGGATAGCCTTAAATAACTGACTGACTGACTGACTGACTGACTAACTAACTAACTAACTAACTAACTAACTAACTAACTAACCAACCAACCAACCAACCAACTAACTAACTAACTAACTAACTAACTAAC
>BLKM01000378.1:895671-922543 GCA_013340265.1 Coptotermes formosanus | reverse complement strand
CTAACTAACTAACTAACTAACTAACTAACTAACTAACTAACTAACTAACTAACTAACTAACTAACTAACTAACTAACTAACTAACTAACTAACTAACTAACTAACTAACTAACTAACTAACTAACTAACTAACTAACTAACTAACTAACTAACTAACTAACTAACTAACTAACTAACTAACTAACTAACTAACTAACTAACTATGGAGCTGAGGCCTTCTTGAGAAGCTAACAATTTGTCAGCTAGTCAAGAAATCCCCCGCTTTTTATGGAACCCTGAGGTTCATTACTGTATTCACAAGAGCCCTCCACCTGTCCCTCTTCTGAGCCAGCTCAGTCCAGTCCGTGAACCCCATCCCGCGTCTTGAAGATGCATTTTAATTTTATCCTCTCATCTACGCCTGGGTCTCCCAAGTGGTCGCTCTCCCTCTGGTCTCCCCACCAAAATCCTGTATGCACCTCTGTTTTCCCCCATACGTGCTACATGCCCCGCCTTTCTCATTCTTCTCGATTTGATCACCCGAATAATATTCTGTGTTGGGGACAGGTCATTAAGTTCCTCGTTATGTAGTCTTCTCCACTCCCCTGTCGCCTCGTCCCTCTTAGGGTGAATAGCCTCTATTAACCTTTTAAAGCCTAGCGGTAACTTTACATACGACCAGGTTTAACATTAAAAAATTCTACGTGGTGCCCACATTGCGTTTATGTGTTTTGGACGGATCTCACAACAAACAGCAACTTTTGCCTTATAAAACATTAAGAGACTGATTTTTATAACCGAAGTGGAGAGTGTTTACAGCGCGGTACGCACTGAGTCCTTATATGAAACAGATACGCTTCGTCTTTAAAGGGTTAATTTTATATTCCTTTGTATTGTCTCCCTGAGGATGTAGGACAACTCATGTATATGAGTGGTATATTATTTTATATAAATTGTGGATGGTTGTAGTTACAGTGCACTGAAAAGTTGATACTAAGTTTGAAAAGTCGTACTGTACCATATATCAGGCGTACGCAACAGTGTAGTTGAGGCCTTCCTTCGTCTGGGATGTTACTCGGCGCAGTTTAGTGGTTGGTTATCGACGTTTCGGCACAGTCTGTCGGTCCCATACTCAAACAGATCGTTGAAGATGGAATGGATAAGAAGTCCCGAAACATCGTTAACCGGTCACCAACCTACTCCGTGTAACATCTGAGAAGGATAAGATCCCAAATTGCATTTGTGAATTTGTAAACAAGACTGTGAAAGGGTGAATTCTGACTGTTGAAAAACATCAGCAGTCTGTACTGAGTGGACATGAACCCCAGACGGGGGTGTTTTACCGTCTCTTACCTGCAACTTTTAACTCCACGGGAACAGCTACCGGTTCCCATCGAATAGGAGGGTGAGGGGGCTGCAGAATTTTTTGGTGAAGAGAAGATTACGTTTTCCTACTGGTAAACCCCACTCTGCTAGCCCATAGCTAGTTGCTTCAGGCTACATGTGCGTTGGGAAATTTATTGCGCAGCTGTATAGTCAGATTGACGTTATATGATGCCGCTTGAAGAGTTACATCATGCAGCGCAGCTGCTGGCTGTGATAACAAAATGCTGATGTTACTATCTGTCCAAGCGTACTAGAGATAAAGGCTGATTGGTCACGGACGTCTGTGCGGACGGGCCACTTAGTGTCCTAGCCACAGACATGAAAGTCGCTTGGCAGCGTATGCGTAGCTCTGACGTCACAGGCAGAGCGTGAATGACTGCGATGAATGTTTCCCCATTTAAACACACAGCTTTAATTTTTTTGGGGGGGGGGGGGGGGCACTGCTGTGGCACGCGTGAACGGTCTCATAAGGCTGCTTTCACACGGGCCCCTCGGTTACCCGTCGACTGCCACGCCAGTGTGTCTTAACGGAAATTTTAAGACGAAACGCTAACTGGCCGGAGCGACAGCCACTGTGGCCGAGCAGTGGCTGGGACACTTCCTTGTGTCTTGGCCACTGGTGTAATATTCAGCATTGTGAACGCGTTCAAAAGTCCAAAAGCAGTGCCCATTGTCAAAAGGACGCTCAGTTGGCTTCGCTGGTAGGTTCAGACAGGGAGGAGGAAAAGTGGCGTGTGACGTCCGAGGTACGCGTGTTCTGCTAAACCGCGTGGCGTGACTGTGGCTTCGACACTGGTGGCTGGTCCTCACTGTGGGCGTGTGAAAGCGGTGTAGGACTGTGATATTCTAGTGGCCCAGTGCCAAGTAAGTGGTCCCAGCTGCTGGCGGGGAGAGCAACTGGTCGACCGCTGTGGCTTGTCGCCCAGCCGCGTACTGCAACGTTTGAAAAGTTCATAAAGGTTCAGTGGCGTGGAAGTCGCCGGCAGCTGTGTGTCCGGCCACTGAGTGACGCGCTGAAAGCACTCTAAATGTTACTCGTACTCGATTGGCGCTTGCATCCATTTACGCATTCTCGTCATCATGTATGTTGTAGAAGGCCAACGAACGAACGAACGAACGAACGAACGAACCAACCAACCAACCAACCAACCAACCAACCAACCAACCAACCAACCCCGCGGAGCGGAATTCCTCTTGAGAATCTGATAGTTCCTCAACCACTCAAGAAATTTTCCTCATTTTTTGCAACCCGAAGGTCGATTACTGTCTTCACAACAGCTGGCCACTTGTCTTTGTTCTAAGCCAGACGAATCCATACCACACCTTCCCATCCAATTTAAATTTCAGTTTAATGTTATCCTCCCAGCTATGCCTTGGTCCTCCAGGTGATCTCTTTCTTTCAGCTTTCCCGATCAAAAACGCGTATGAAATTTATTTTCACCTCCACACGTGCCACATGCCCAACCCATCTTCTTTGATTTTGTCACATGTATAGTGTAGGGCTATTTGTTGTGCACAAAATATGAGTCTCATTATACAATTTTCTCAGTCTTTATGCTTCTTTCTTCTTCGTAGGTGTAAATATCTTCCGCAGCACCCAATTCTCGAACATCCTCAGCGTATTTTATTCCCCTTAATGTAAGTGTCCAAGTTTTATACCCATACAAAACCCCAGGTAAGATTGTAGTTCTGTATATTTTAATGTTTGTTTTCATGTAGCAAACTGCAAAGCAGAACATCCTTAACCGGATTTGTTGTGGAACATAGGTACGTTATAATCAGTGAGGAGAACAGGAGACGTGATTTGGATTAAAGAAGCTGAAAGAATTGCTGTGATAACAATTGTTCTTTGCCTTCCTTTTCAAGACACACAAAATGTAACTTCAAGTAATTCACATTCTACATCCAGCCAACAGACTTCTCAATCATCAAATTCTATGCAGAATTCAGAGTCTCTTCTCATGTACCACTCCACTTACTCGGTTGATCCTAGGATGCACAATCACCTGCTTCCACAGCTCTCCTGTGCCATTAACCTCATATCCCAAGCACGTGTGCTATTCTGTCCCCAGTAATACAACTAGATAAAACTGCGAATAGTGACATCGCTTCCAGCGGGACATTTATGGCACAAAAACACTAACGAATTATTAAAGCCTTAGATAATTAATAGGAGTCGAGTATCGCGGTCAGTGTAGTGAGTATACCGCAGTCTGGGCGACCGATAAAACGTGGTTCGTTTCCCAGCAGCTTTACGAGATTTCTTTTCCCTTCACAGGGTCCAGATCTGCTCTGAGTCACAACCGGTCTCCTAATCAGTTGTAATTGAGGCCCTTTTCCTGGATTAAAGCGGCGCGGGCGTGAAACTGGTCACTCGCCTGTATCTAATGCTGAATGAATGGAGCTATACCCCCACTCCCCCATGTACCTTCATTGCGTGCACAGTTGCAGCTTCACTTCGATACTCATTCTGAAGTCTTAATAATTATTCTTGACAATTTTCTACATCCTGGTGTAATTTATAAATGTGTCTATTTAAAATTCTGCCTGACGGTTGGATGAAACTAATGTTGTTCTTTGCGTCGAACTTCTCTTATCCTAAGCAGTAGAATACGTACACACGCTGTTTCCATGAGGTAAAACAATCCCTGTACAGGCCTGGGTAGGCCCTTAGGGCTCCAGGATTTTGGGGCTCCCAGATTTCAAGAGAGTGGGCACATTGAGGTGGCAACATTGTCACCGCTACGCACCGGCCGCCTCTACCCCCACGAGATATCTGTGGTACTCATTTCTGTTAGAGGCCGAGTCGACCCCAGGGCCACAGTGTGGCCAGAGGGATTAAGTCGAAGAGAAATCACGCGACCTTCCAGGTTGTAGCGCAGTGCGTCAACCAACTGCACTACCTCGTACCCCATTTCTGTGACGTCCTTATGTATTGTAAAACAACCACAGTTCGAAGCAACTTTCCGTCTGCAAGTAGGCACACTCCCACTACGTCATCATCAGTTAGTTTTCGCGTGCCTCTGTAGCAGCCTTACTTCCTAACCTGTCCGGGCTGAAGTACAGTGGTCACTATACCCGGGGGGGGGGCTTGCACTCTATTTGAAAATAATTTTCGTTGTTTTTATAAGATTATAAATCTCTGCATTTCATCCAAACCGACTGTGCGTGGGTTTTGTACGACTCCCACAATTAATTGCTATATGACACTAAACACAATGAAACGATTGTCTTTTTTATCATGGAGACCATTGTGAGGTAGGAACACAAATATTGCAGAGCCAATTAAATTCCAGTCGTCAAACAGTCAAAATAAATTGTTTTTCTGCGCATGTAAATCAGTGGTACAAAATACGACGACAATTGTGTTCCTATTATATAAATAATAAAAATATTATCGGTACATAAAGTGACTGAATAGTGAGCCAACGTTACATATTGGTCACGACGGCTTTATTGCGCTTTTTTATTTAATTATTCACAGTTATCAAGACATTCGACGCTAAACAATTTTGAGTTATTTTCAACGTTGTTAAATATATTTTTGCATTTGATAACCGTCAGTTAAATTAAATTAACGGGAATTAATTTAATCGGTATTTTATGTGCTTGGAGTTATTACAAGTGCCATAATGTTTTGCCTAGTTTTGCTCTTAATAGGTACAGAGTGTTTCAGGAGGACACTGCCATGCTTCGGGAGTACGTTCTTTAGGTTGTTTATATCGATATGATCAAATGTACCAATATCTGAAGTTGAACGGTTATGGAGATAATGACGCAAGAAAAAAAATGTGGTCTTCTTGCGGTTCCACATACTGTACCTGCTTTGACATTGTGTAATATCCGTACACTGCGCAGGTCCATCCTTGAGTCGACAGCCAAGCCAAGCTATACAGAGGCGAGTGTGCTGTGTAAAGTACTTCGGACCCTAAGGATGATTGTTATGAAACTGCTGTGAGTTTTTCTTGCTTAATTAGTACCTTCATGTCACTCAGATGTTACTAAGATGTCATGTACAGATGTTAACATTACAGGAACAGCAAATTCGACCTCGTTTTGATAAGTATTTCGTAGTCATTAAATGTGTAACAGGTCTCATTATTTAAAACTTAACTGGCCATTATGTCTGTAAACGTTCAGCTGCGGATGTGGTTATGTTTGGTTCTATCGATGTAATTTAACCTAAGAAACGTTCCCCCGATACATGGCAGGTTTATACTGATGCATCCTGTGTGTATCTGAAACTCATAAACTATGCACGAACTGCATATTATTTAAAAAGTTTTTCGTCAGCTATTCTCATACACCATTATATAAAATGCTGTCTATAAATGTGGGTGTTTTAAGCATTCATGCATATGATTAAAAAGGAATAGCTCATAACACACAGACACTGCGCGCAGTTTTTCGCTTCAGTGCCGCCCACTCTGTACGCTCGATTGATATTTACAAATGATTTGCTTCGTTGCACGTAGATAGGACAGAGCAGTGTGCTGTATCCCTGAATGTTGTTATAGTTGTGACTTCCTGTTTATTGTGTATAGATCTTTTCAAAAGTAACCCCTACTGCGCTGCGTTAAAAATGATAATACACTGTCATTTCTTGTTTAAAACATCTGTTGCTCATTTCCTTTTACTTGATGCATATTATACTCAAGAAGCATTAATTAACCCTTTAAAGACGAAGCACATCTGTTTTATATAAGGACTCAGTGCGTACCGCGCTGTAAACACTCTCCACTTCGGTTATAAAAACCAGTCTCTTAATGTTTTATAAGGCAAAAGTTGCTGTTTGTTCTGAGATCCGTACAAAAGACATAAACGTAATGTGGGCACCACGTAGAATTTTTTAATGTTAAACCTGGTGGTACGTAAAGTTACCGCTAGGCTTTAAAAGTTTAAACGTTTATTAGGGCTTTTGTATATATTCGTCCGTCAATCCGACCGTATGTTTTGTCGCCGAAAATAGTGAGGAACTTAAATAAAATGTGTCTTTTATAGTATGAAATTAAAGTTGTAGGGAAGTTGAATTTTGATTTGTAATGGCTCATTACCTAATTTAAGTAAATCTCAAACAGAATCTTACTGACTTCCTCAAACACTTCTCGAAGAAGTAAAAAACATGTAATTTAAAACACTGAGGTCTACAAAGTCTGCTTCAAGTTAACGTTACTGTCTCCTGGAATGGGACGCCGTGTGGTTTCATGGATGCACACCAACACTGACTCATTCCTCGAAGTAGAGGAGTAAGGTGTGCGGGGGAAAATGGTAAACATGCAGGGTGTTAAGGACCTGAACCACTGTTACGAATGAACCAATAGGAACCGGCAGCCCAGGAAAGAACCAACTAACCCACTGACTGACTACCTATGTGGAGCATAGTCCGTTTTGAAAAGCTAATATTTTCCCAGCTAGTCAAGATTTTCCCCGAATTTTATGGAACCCAAAAGGTCATTACCACGTTGACGACAGCCCACCACCTGCCTTCATCGTGAGCCATATCAATCCAATCCACTCCCTACCGATTTCTTGAAGAAACATTTTAATATTAATCTTCCATTTAGGCCTGGGTCTTCCCAGTAGTCTCTTTACTTCAGATTTTCACATGTGTTTCTTGGGAAGGTGTGCTTACGTTGGTGATGCTGCTGGTTCTTTCAAATTCATGTCTATCACACAAGAACATAACAATAATCCTCGTCGCTGTGAGTAGTTGATGTGTGCTTGAAACACTTTGATGTGATATATTTTAACGACATATGTAAATAATTTGTACTTTTGTGCAGTGCCTGTTGCAGCGCTGTGTCTTCTCAGGTTGCATTCAGAATTCAGTTGAAACAAATACTAAGTTTCCCTACCGTCGTGCAGCCTATAGCAAAACTTTTTCGCAAAAATGTCGCTCGTAATTAAAACTATTTAAACCCAGAAACCGTTACTGTATTTTAGACGCCAATCGCTTAATTTTAATGCTGAATATTAACCCTTTAAAAACGAAGCGTATCTGTTTTATATAAGGATTCAGTACGTACCGCGCTGTAAACACTCTCCACTTCGGTTATAAAAACCAATTTCTTGACGCTGTATGATGCAAAAGTTGCTGTTTGTTCTGAGATCCGTACAAAACACATAAACGCAATGTGGACACCACGTAGAATTTGTGAATGTTAAACCTGGTGCAACGTAAAGTTACTGCTAGGCTTTAAAAGGTTAATTTAAAAGCTATGTACGGTTGGTGGCGGTTTGTCTGTACCAAACCTCTTATACTATTAATGCGTGTGTCTGGAGCAGTAAGGATTTAGTTACCCGAGACTGTATATCTTGACACGTTTTCTTCGATTTTCTCAGTCCCTCCCGGAACAGTATTTTAAGATAGGGTAGGACCTCTTTCTTTCACATCCTTTCCTATTCACTGTTCATTAATCGTCCTAAAATTCGGCGGTATGTAGTCTTTAGTTCCCACATCCAGTTGTGACGCGTATATAAGGAAGAAGTGCAAGATGAAACTTGTCAGTTCTTTAATGACAAGCTATAGCACGTGTCGGACTAAATAAGGCTATTATCAGGGGTCACAGTATAAAATACTTCGAGGAAATTAAGTAGAACAAAGTGTCTAATAAAAGGGGATTTTATTCTTTGTATTGAAAATTCAACTTTTCAGTGTAAAGAATGAAATCTCATTGTATTATTAAATTTGTTGTACTTAATTTTCTCGAAGTATTTTATGTTGTGATACCTGATCATGGTCTTACATAGGCCAAAAAATATTGTAACTTGGCATTAACTCTTTAAAGACGAAGCATGTCTGTTTTATATAAGGACTCAGTGCGTACCGCGCTGTAAACACTCTCCACTTCGGTTATAAAAACCAGTCTCTTAATGTTTTATAAGGCAAAAGTTGCTGTTTGTTCTGAGATCCGTACAAAACACATAAACGCAATGTGGGCACCACGTAGAATTTTTTAATGTTAAACCTGGTCGTATGTAAAGTTACCGGTAGGCTTTAAAAGGTTAAACAAGATACGATACTAGTGTTGTGATTGACGACTTATGTATTACTTCTTTACAAGATATACGGCGGTATATAGTTTGTGCTACTGATAGCATCATTAAACAAACACTAAAAAGAAAAGACTGCGAAGTACAAGTAGGTAAAATGTGAGGATGATAAATTAATCGGAAGCTGTGCAAGTGAGGACATACAGTAAGCTGGATTTCTTTAGCTGAAGTCGGGGGGCAGGTTACTGCCAGCGCGATAACGGGCTTTAGTTTCGTAGAGCGTTGTGAAATTCGTTCGTCAGCTCAGCGGTAATTAGCCGCTTCGCGAGGGTTCATGAAGAACACAGAATAATACTAGATACAGGTAGAATATCCCTCATCCGAAATTCCGAAATCCGAGAACCTCCAAAATTCGAAACTTTTTTGCGCGCCGACATGAACACAGTGCTGTACGGATGTAGATCCTTGTAAAAAGATTCAATGCTCACTTTGTTTTTATACGCTTAAAAAACCGATATATTCATAACCTGTATATGAAACATAAATGGATTTCGCATTTAAATTTGGTTCCCATCCCCACGCTGTCTCATTATAATTTGCAAGTATTCCAAAATCCGAAGAAATCCGAAATTCGAGACAGTGCCGGTGTCAAGCATTCTAAAGAAGTGGGTACTTTGGAAGTGCGGAGATAAATTGTTACAAACGGTAGTGTGCGTGCGTGATACATGCCATGTTCTGTTAAGATGCTGCATCCGCCGCATTTATTACAACCATAAGCGTAACTTGGCTACTCACAGTGGGGTGGGGGGCAAAATTTACCATGGGTATTAGGAACTTTATTTTACAAAGGAGTCAGATTTGAAAGAGGAGAAAACTGGTCCCATAAAACGCAAGTTTTTCATTTTATTTTTTTGTGTATATCTTTTATTTGCCATTATTCAATTTGGTAATCATATAAACTATTCATAGGTTGAAAAATATTGGGGGGAGAGGCAACTATTCATAGGTTGAAAAATATTGGGGGGAGGGGCATTTTCCCCCCTTCCTCTCAAGTTACGCCTGTGCTTACAACAGAGAGGATAAAGGTGCGATCAGAGATGTGATGAAGCCTAATGTCTTGCCCTGTGAGAGAAATGTACGTTTCGGCGCTTCAAAACGTTGTGCTGAAGGAAGTACTAGAGCCAGCAACGGGGGGATGAGAAGCACAAACAAAATTTATGCCGGAAAATGTTAACGGATTTGACAGCTGGAAATATTTAAGCATGTATACGAGAATAACGCTAGTATTTATTTTAAAGAAATACGATGTGAGAGAGTGGACTGGAGTCATTCATAGGGGGTCTCATGTGAATACAGAAATGAACCTCATGGTTTCCTAAAATCAGGGCATTTCGTGCCAAACTCAGCAGTTATCAGTTCCTGAGGAAGGACCGTCCTGCGCGGAACATGGAACAAGACCCCGAAGTTCACATCCGGCACGCTCGCCCTTCTGCACGCACGGTATCTCCATTAACGGCGCGCTGCCTCGATACTGACATCCCCGGATTTACTGCAGTGTTTGTCACTCGACTGAGCATTGCACTGCGTTCAGAGTCAGGCTGTCCTGTTTGTGTTAGTTATGCTTTGGAGTTGTTAATGAAGTTCATTTACGAGGTTATGTGGAACTGAATTTTCCTGGACATAACTGTCAGGGTAACGTCTACCTATCAGTGAGACACTGAGTTTTGCGACTAGTTTCTTTGTCTGTCTGTCTGTCTCTGTGTATTTAATCTGTCTGTCTGTCTGTCTGTCTCTGTCTGTGTCTACCTTCTTCTAATCTTTCTATTCGTCTTTCTCTGTTTCTCTGTCTCCCTTGCTGACTACAAGGGGAAATCCAGCCCAGGGCCTCCCGATTTTGGCGTTTCGGGGTCGTGTGTGTAGATTTTTGGTATGAATTTGTCTATACAAAGTAGGTACGTGTACAGGACGAAAAAAAAACACAGGCAGGTTGAAAAAGTATGCCCCAAGTAGGATTGGAAGGCCACTATTCCTGGCCTGTTCCATCGTTCTTTTACCATGCGGTCACTGTGGTCGGCGCGATTCGTCCGTGCAGCAATGTAATTATCATCATTATAACAAGAGTGGTACAGCTCGAGGTGCGATTTCTGGTCCAGGTACCGCTTACTTGAAGTTCTTTTGTTAGAACAAGTTATGTTACGTTATTTTCCCCAGCATCTTCATCCCTTGAGTGTAACTTCGCGTAGCTGACACTCCACTGGACGCTACACTAACGTCGTATATTTAAATTTCATACAGTCACTAATTACGTCCGACGCACGAATTTTGAAGTGGGAACGATGCGAACTCCACTAAATTTATGACCCTGAAATCATGCATGGTAGTAAATTTCCAGGTAATGTGGAACTTTTGTTAAAGTAACATTCTGTAGACATAACTTTATTTAGTCTTATTAGTCTTTCAGAGAATACAATTGCCGTGGTTGGCGCAGTTGGTTGAGGCACTGAGCTACAAACCGGCAGGTTGCGGGTTCGATTCCCGATGGTGTCAGTGTCATTGACAGATGGTGTCATTGACATAATCCTGTCGGTACCACATACATGTGCCGATTGTCTAGAAATCTGGGAACCTCGACGTCCTGGAACCCTCTGGGCCTGACTGCTTTATCTTTACTTTACTAATAGAAATGTTGAGACGGGACGGGCTCTGGGGACCACTCACCCTCCTGTTCAGTGGGTAACTGGGGTCATATTGCCTGGGGATTAAACGGACGTTTCTTAAAAATGCGTGGAGCTGGAGCGCTGCACCCCTACTCCCTCATATGTCTCCACAGCGTACATAGGGACGTCATGGCGATGATGATGATGATGATGATGATGATGATGATGATACAAGAAAGAACAAAAATAAGAACAATAAATCATTTCGTCTGGACGCACTGTATATGCAATAGGAACGTAAGCTTTATGCGTTCTGCTTATATCTCCTTTTTGCTGTATCTTACATTAAAATTTCTGTATCCTGACACTCAAATATGACTTCCTTGCTTAAAACCTTTAATTCAAAACGTATGAAACGCAATTATATTATTTTGTCATTCATATTTTACCCAGACTTTGGAAGATATTACGGCGCCAAAAGTTGGAAACAGATGCGAATATTAATTGTGCGTTACAAATAAAATGATTCTGTTGTTACAAATGATGTATAAGTGTAGACAGAGACTGAGCATACAGCACTTACATGGAAAGCAGAGAAAGAAAAGGTCTGTTGTACGTTAAACATCGCCTTCAACTTTCTTGATTCTTAAGAAAGTTTGTAAGAAACAAATTATTTATGACATTTTGTCATAGACTTTCTAGCACTTGCTACTGGCGTCACACAGTACCAAACGCTGGTAATGAACAATACCTCTGTGGAGGGAAATATTACTTTCAAATTTCATTTTCTTCGTAATAATACTAAACTTAACGCCAGTTGCTTAGCTCACTTGTTCAAAAATCCTGTCTCGTATCCTTTCAGAATAAATCTACTCCCTGTGATGCCACACGGTTTGCTTATAGCGGACATCCTTACTGTATGGTATCATGAGGCTGCTGGTGGCGCCTTAAGTTTATAATTTAAAATTGGTTGTACTATATTGCGGCTGCAGTCTTCTCCGAAGTCATCAGCATTATGTAAAGTTGTATAAGTTTGAGATTTTTGTTTTTTGGAATTGCGTTTTATAATGTTTCCTTGATCGAACAGTCCTGTGGACTCCTACGTATATGTACTCAAAATCATCCACTGCAGTTTTCTCTGAAGTATATTACCTTTAGTAGCGTGTGGGACGACATTAACAGGTAACATTGTCCAACCTGCGGCATTGAAACATAGAATTTATTACTTTTTATAAAATATAAATGTTTCACGGTGACTGAATTCAATAAAACTGAAACCAACGTTTCGGGAACCATCTCTGTTGCCTGCTGAAGAGGACAGAGGTTGCTCTCGAAACGTCGGTTTACACGCCATTGAACCACCTGACGCGGCTGCTAGCCCGAGAAGGTTGTATAGTTTTTTTTTTTCGTCAAAATGATTGCGAATTACAATACTCATGTCTTCAAGGATCCCCGAAACTTTACTCGAAATATCATAGCCTTGTGGCGAATTTCGGAGAAAAGTCTTAAAATGTAGAAGGTTGATCTTATATCAACGTTACTGAAATTTAATGTTGAGAGACTGGGTTGGAAGCTGGGGTGGTTTACCCCTTATCCACGAATAGGAATCCAGTATTTTCTCAGTCACTCTTATCGAATTCTTAAGTAGTAGTGTGACGTAGTTTAAGAGCGCCTTGTCAGCTTACAATTCATAATAGCCTGCGTGTCACGTTCGACGCTATATAACGTTATATAACGTAAGAATTTAGCGTTTCTTTCACCCTCCGTGTGCACAACCAAGAAATAATCTGCCGCCGCCACTTTTTCACGGCAACGGCAGAAACCGCTCGTGCACGCTAGCCCTTACGTATTTAATCCTGACTGTTGGAAATCAGTTTAACGTTCAGTCCAATTCTATACATATCAGTTAGAGACGTGCGTTGCACTTGACGTTTTAATGGATAGACAACAAAGTGATGCAGGCCTACCTGTCTGTCTGATGCTGTCCGGTATTCGCAAGCGGGTTGCTTTGTTTGAAGGTTCTCAGTCTGTGATCGCTTTTCATTTTTTGAAGAGATATATGGAGCAGGGGTGAAGTGACAGTGACAGGGGAAAGCAGAAGTACTCGGATACAAACCTCTGCCAATACTACTGTACTCATAACGAATCTCACATAGGTTGGTCGGGGGTCGAATCCAGGTATCGGCAGCGAGAGGCCGGCGGCAAACCGTCTCAGCCGTAACAGGCGAAGCTGAGCATTATAACATGACAGTTTCGTTCGTACATCACAGAGAACACGTCACGTACATCTCAGGAATTTCATTCAGCTAGTGATGTGTATTCTGAGAACCAATTAAATGAGCAAATATTGTCTCTAGGCTTTATGTTGAAATCCGTAAGGTCAAGCCATGTGGCATGTTTAATTTTGCTTGTGCAATAAGGGGTACATATGGTAAATGCGTTAGCTGAATGATGCATAACTATTTTTAGACGCGTTTGCAAAATTGCGAAAATCGACTATTAGCTTCGTCATGTCAGTCCGTCCGTCTGTCCGTCCGTCCACGTGCCCGCATGGAACATTGCGGCTCCCGCTGAACAGATTTTAATGAAATTTGATATTTTAGTATTTTTCGAAAATATGTCGGGAAAATTCAAGTTCCGTTGAAGACCTATGTATATTTATGATAATATCTCGCTGAATTATTCTCAGAATGAGAAATGTTTCAGGCAGATCTGTAGAGAAAATCAAAACACATGTTTCTTTTTCAGTGACTTTTTTTTTACGAAAATCATGCCTTTTATGAGACAGGCTAATGTGGAAAAAATATGGTACAGCCAGACAGGCCGCAGACGGCAATATAATACGGCGCATTCGCTTTGCGTACTGGATACCTAGTGCTACAGACACACACACACACACACGCGCGCACGCACACGCACACACTATTAATATTTAATACTTATTGAATTTCCAAGGCAACAGTTGTTACACGAACGCGCCTCAGTGTAACGTTATGCGTACATTGCCAGTCTTGTTTTTATAAACTTTATTTACTGTCTCAGTGGAGTACTTGCCTAACACTCTCTGTTGCTCCGATATAAATCTTTACTTTTGCTTGTATCTGATGTAACACTCTGGATGATTTTGTCACCCACATAATCTCAAAGACTACAGATAAGTTAGCAATAGAGCGGCATGCAGATCTATGTCTCTGTACGTGTACTGTTTTTACACGTATATGAAAAGTTCGTGCAGAAAATTATTAGTCTTAGTGTCGGTAGTTTTACTGTCCACAGATGTTATACGTGCGATTAAATAATATAGGAAAAAGGGTGCCATGTATAACAAGCTTGGGGGAGTTTCGAAAGGCATACACAGCTCGGATGGAAAATCCGAAGGCAAGAAATTTTTACGGACAGATATGTAGGTGGTGGGAGGATAACACCAAAACGCATCCTGAGGATACAAATCATGAGGTTTTTGGCAGGATGCCTCTCGTTTATGATGAGGTACGGTAGCGAAATCCTGTGAACACGCAAGTTCCTTGAAATTTGTGTATTTTTTGACATTATCAGACACTGTCTCCTTCTGAGGCAGGAGGATATGGAATTAGTTGAAGCGCAGGGTTTCTTGGATAACGGTGACATATGTTTCGAAGTCCCACTGGTGTCGTTACCATCAATTGGAACTTGGTTTCTTGCGCGTGGAACTTAACAAGAAGATAAACCATAGAATGTGAAGAGCTCGTATGTTCTGCGGTTGTCGTAACTTTCTTGCCATAAATCACTGTTGTCATTAAGATCGGAGCCGTTTTATAGGAATGCGGTAGTGAGAAAATGCATCACAGAAGCAAATGATTGTCGAATGTTTGTACACGTACGGCGTTAGAATATAACATACTAACTCCAGAGTTAGCACTTTTAACTTATGTTCTGGAGGTGACCATTTCAAAGCTTGGCCAGAAAACCAACTACCCTGTCTGAGGTTTTTCGTGGTTTTCCACGAAAATACCGCGGAAGTACGGTGATAGCACGATCGCTTACTTCCACGCCGTTTCATGCCCTTACCAGTTCGCTTATCGATATCATTTTATCATTAGAAGATACAGAGTCTCAGTTACAGACATGGTCGTTCAAAGAACTGGTCTAGAAATAAACACAATACCGTTATACCTACATACGCATGGTCAGCTGTAGGCAGGAAAACTTGAACTGTGTAAAGTAACATAGAGGAGGAAATGAGAAGCTGTGTGCTAGATATAGAGGCTGTGCTGCGTTACTTGAGGTCCCAAGACTTTGTTCGCAGTAATAACTACATTGTATCTGTAATTCCTGTGTTTTGGACAAAATGAAGTTTTAGTCTGAAATTACCTGCCAGTTTTAACGGCAGTACTATTTCCCGAAATGTTTAAGCTTCATATTTATAACGTAGTCGCTATTGCGACTCGCTACGGGCTGGACGGTCGGGGGCTGGAATCCCGGTGGGGGCGAGATTTTCCGCTTCCGTCCAAGACCCGCCCTGGGGCCTACCCAGCCTCCTGTACAGTGTCTTTAACGGGGAAGGGGCTACAGCCGTGACGGAGGCTAATCTGAACGTGGTCCCAAGAAAAGGAGGGCTGAATTATCTTGTTTTTGTTGTTGTTTTGTTGTTAATGCTCCTTTTGTATCATATGTCGGTAATGTGAAGTAATGACAAGTCAATATATGACACGAGGTTGGCGAACATTTCTGTGCGTGGTGCCAAAATTTTACCAAAATTTCTTACCACTGAAGCGATGTCAGACAGCACTGATACTTCCAGCCCACAAACTCCAGTGCTGACGATCAGCGTGACGTACTTGCTGTGGTGTGTTCGTGCAGAACTCTCCAATTCTCGGCTTGTATGTGGTTCTTTAGAAAGCGACGCAACCAGCACTGCTTTTATCTGTAAGAGACTACACCGTCTCTTCGTTTATTATACTACGTGGAGGATATCGCTGTTATTCCAGTTCTTGCCTTGGAAGAAGTGCCAGCCGTCTGCTCGAAGCAAATGACAAACAAACCACACCTGTCTACATGTTCTTTAACTTTACTTCAGGTATTATTGGACAGATATTTTACCCTGTCCTTTGCAGTGTTTCTGCTATGTGGCAGTTGTTTCAAACCTTTTTGAGAGTCTCACTTTTGCTTCCTAAAAATGCATCCGTACATAACAACAATCTTTATTTAATAATTCGACACCTGGGAAAGACTGCACTGAATGTTAAATGATAAAAGTTCTTTACGAAATGCTATTTTTATGTCCATAGATAAATGTAAAGGTAAAGGTAAAGGCAAAGGTAAAGTTATCCCTATACAGTCCTGCACAGGCCCCTAGGGTTCCAGGAGGTTGAGGCTCCCAGATTTCCAGACAGTCGGCACATGGAGGTGGTAAGGTTGCCAGCTCTACACACCGGCCGCCTTTACTCCCCAGAAACTAGTCTTGGTACTCATTTCTGTTAGAGGCTGCATCACCTCCAGGGCCCTAATGCAGCCGGAAGGATTATGCCAATTAAATATTCCAATAACACCATCGGGAATCGAACCCGCGACCTGCTGGCTTGTAACGCAGTGCCTCAACCAACTGCGCCACCACGTGCTCCATGTCCGTAGCTAGGTTCTTGTAATTGCGTTTGATGTGCCATTTGACAGCAAATGATCCGCAAACACCGAGATTTAAGCAAAGTAAACAGCACTATGCCATCACATTCAACCACACACTACTTTTTGCCTGCCATTGCAGAATGTATTTTGTACTGTTTCCAGTCAGGTGATTGCTGCTTTACATAATGTAATTTTGTGCTTCAAAAATACCGGAACTAACATTTTAAACACTAGGCATGCTGTACACTTTAGTTGCGTTTCCATCACGTCAAAATAAAGCGCACTGGTACGCACATTCCCTCTCACGCATTCATCGGCGCAACGCTCCAACGCTAATGTGGCCAGCAGAGAGGTGGGGGTGTTTTGTATCTGCGTACGTGACCTTGAACTGATAAAATTTGATGTACGTACTTGTTGTAACAGTGGTATCTCGGTGGAGAAAAAAACATGTAAACGCATGACATGTTATGTTTTAAAAATATTCAAAAAAGTAAAAATCTAAAATTTTTGCATCTCAATTCACTGTTTCTTTATTTCTCCACGCAGTGGGCAGAAAATGAGAGGGAACGCATTGTACTTAATGCTAATCGATGTAAACTGTTGGGCTGGGTGCGATGTAACTCCCAGTTTTGCAAAAAATAACATATCAGTACGACATTCCTTATACACCCTTACCTCCCCCCCTCCTACATTTTGTGCCCTGTGTATTTTTGTGTTTTTATTTAAGTAGCAGTGAACATAGTTGTAGCCTTGAGTTATCACCAGTGGTAAGCTTGTTGACTCATTATGGGAACAACAGTTGTCAATGTTTTGGAGTTATAGTAATAACAATAATAATATTATTATTATTATTTTAGTCAACGGGTTGTACCTCCTAGCGCCAAGTTTCCTGCACTACCCGTCCCATATGAATATTACAATTTAACCCTATAAAGACGAAGCGTGTCTGTTTTATATAAGGACTCAGTGCGTACCGCGCTGTAAACACTCTCCACTTCGGTTATAAAAACCAATCTCTTAATGTTTTATAAGGCAAAAGTTGCTGTTTGTTCTGAGATCCGTACAAAACACATAAACGCAATGTGGGCACCACGTAGAATTTTTTGCTGTTAAACCTGGTGGTACGTAAAGTTACCGCTAGGCTTTAAAAGGTTAAATAGTCTGTCTGTCACACATTGTCTAGTTGTCTGGTGTACAAGTGCTATTACTGATGTCAGCAGTACCGATCGCCTGGGATGTGGCTCCTGAATGCACGGTTCTTCAGTTTTCATCTGTGATTTTGGGTTTTATTTCTAGAACGTGATTGTTTAAACTCTCCGTCATCAACCTATCCAATTTTCATACACGATGTCTGTTCCTTTTCCGACCTCTGTTCTATTTTGCTCATCTGATTCTCCCATTTGCCTCATTTAATCTCATATAGTAGGTAGCTAGTTGTATGCTGTTCCCTTATTTGCCCTTTTCCACCTGTTTTTCACGAGATCCTCTCCCTCACCTTTGTTTCTTTTTGCACGTTTCAACAATACATTTTTCGTTACCGCCCCCCCTCCCCCCCGGCACGCCCAGCGTAAGATGAAATTATGTGTGTAGAATTGATTTCACTTGCGGATTGGTTTGCAAATCACTGCTGCCGGCCAGAAACGTTTCGGTGTCAAAGCTGGCACCGGTATCAATGTCTCGCCATCCCTAGTACAGCAGTACGCGTGACCCTTATAGCCTAGCGTAACAGGTTTTGCCTTTTATACTTCAAATGGGACACTGGTAAACTTTATGTGTATATATTTTCCCATGGCGCGACAGTCCCTAGTGGGCCAGGGCCTCCTCATTATCGAGGCTTCACGATCACACTGAGACAAACCACACTCGGTAGGACTCCTCTTAACGAGTAATCAGCCGAACGCAGAGACCTGTACGTGACAAAACGAAACAATAGCAAGAGATAGACATCCGTGCACCCGCGGGATTCGAACCCGCAATCCAAACAAGCGAACGGCCGCAGACCCACATTTTAGACCGCGTTGCCACTGGGATGTGCTCAGTCCTATATATGCGAGTATATACACACACATGAATATATATATAGCCCATATAAAATTATATTAACCCTTTAAAGACGAAGCGTATCTGTTTTATGTAAGGACTCAGTGCGTACCGCGCTGTAAACACTCTCCACTTCGGTTATAAAAACCAGTCTCTTAATGTTTTATAAGGCAAAAGTTGCTGTTTGTTCTGAGATCCGTACAAAACACATAAACGCAATGTGGGCACCATGTAGAATTTTTTAACGTTAAACCTGGTGGTACGTAAAGTTACCGCTAGGCTTTAAAAGGTTAAATAAAGTAAGGGTAAAGGGAAATGGTCCCTGTGTATCGCATGAAGGTATATACAACAGCAAAGGTACAGCTCCGCCACTACATGTGCTTCAGTGTTTATCTTCACGCTCCGGCCACTTTACCACCGGAAAAGAGACCCCAGCACCCATCGAATAGAAGTGTGTGTGGGTCTGAAGCCCGTCTGGACGTGCGAGAAGAGCTAAATCTCGTGCTTGTACCGGGATTTGAACCCCTGATCATCCAGCCATAACGCAGTTACTATGTTGACTGAGCTGTCCCGGATCCCACACATTTCTAATTAACTGCATACTTCGTGAGTATACACGCAGTGTTATTTCATGTTTGCTTTGTTTTTGAAGTTATAAATTCCATTTACGCGTTTTAAACCTTTAAGTGTGTGGATATAATTGCTACGAATTTAAGTGTGGTGCAGTTTTTCGTGTTCACACGTTAAGAGGAAATTCATCAGTATCGCGGTTCAGTGGAAATTTTGTGACAGTCGCTTGGCGGTGACGTGTATGTAGTTGGATTGCTTCACGCCCATCTGATTTTCAGGGTAACTCTATAATCGCGAGTGTGGTCCACAAATAGTGAGAAGTGAATGCTTTGGAATTCGGGGAAAAAAATACAAATCAGCATTGCTGAAATTTCATTTGACGCCTCTAGTTTAATGCAGGTCCTATGATGTTACCACTTACTGAAATGGCACGTGAATATTTTCCCCGTTCGTCGACAGAAGAGTCCACCAGTTTATTATTTTTTCTTCAGCATGTCCTTGTTAGACCTATACTGTCTGTTCATAAGCCTAAAACTATTCCTAATATAAAAGCTTACAATTAGAGTTACCTTAAATGATTACAAGGGGCTCCTTCCACGTCGTAAAGACGTCGGAGTTATGAAGTTGACCGACCACTCGCCTCAGTTTAGTGCCGAGGTCAGAAATATGTGGATCTATACCTTCACTCGTGCGTATGCCTTCATGGCGTGCACAGTGGCAACTTCATTTCTCTCTTACGTCCCAACGTTGCACTTCTGCAAAAGTGAAAAAATTAGCTGTGCCTGATTTAAAAGTTAAAAATTTTAACTTTTTGTGTAACAATAATGTTGTTTTTGTGTGACGTTAGAAAATTGATATTAGCTGAAGGCAGCATCCATTCTCAGAGATGACATGAATTTGTTTATGCAAAATACACCAAATGATTTCAAGTATTAATTACTTCACATGTGGATATTCTAAATTTCAAAAATTCTGTCTTCCGAGGTACGTTATAGGAATAGGCATACATTGAATGACTCAATAATGCTAGCCTAATTATTGGGCAGTGTTCATAATGATACTAAATAGGATTTTGGTGGGGAAACCTGAGGGAAGGCGACCACTTGGGAGACCCAGGCGTAGGTGGGATGATAATATTAAAATGGATCTTTAAGACGTGGGATGGGGCATGGACCGGATTGAGCTGGCTCAGGATAGGGACAGGCAGTGGGCTCTTGTGAATACGGTAATGAACCTCCGAGTTTCGTAAAATGCGGAAAATTTCTTGACTAGCTGAGAAACTGTTATCTTCTCAAGAAGGCCTCTGCTCCATGGAGCTAGTTAGTTAGTTAGTTAGTTAGTTAGTTAGTTAGTTAGTTAGTTAGTCAGTCAGTCAGTCAGTTAATCAGTTAGGCAGTTAGTTCATAATTAACTTACAGTGAAAGAACATAAATTGAAACGCCCACTGTGTGAGGGCGGATCACTGCCGACAAAAGGACCTGGTTGGTTCACTCGGATTATCGACATATGTTCATACACAGTCCAGTAATATATATAGTTGCTCAGTAAAGGGAGCTTCAGTATCTTCTAAGATCGGTGGTCTGTTCATGAACTTTATGGTTGATTGGTAGATATGGGTCAGTCGGGTAGGGCAAATATTGTTCTCGGCCGTTTTCCGTGATTCCTTGAACATTCATTGAACACTCTTCTTAGAAGAACGGAATTATAACACTGAGACAGGATAGGAGAACTGTAGCCGATATTAGAGCTGGATAGCTTTCGAATGCAGAGCCACTGATCAGCTTGCCTACTCGGCGGTTGTTGTAATTGCATGACGCTTCTGAGGGCATTTCTCAAATTACTGGTTAATCGGAAGGGAGCTGCTATATGACTAGCCTCTAACAAACCCTCTCCCTCACGGCAGGGTTAGTAGCGAAATGGGACAGTCCCCACATGTTAGGACGTTCAATTTGCACCAAGTGGTGCATCGAGTGTGGTATCCATGGTGACCTGATCGGACAGGTACGCCTTTCGAGTTATTTAGCTGATTGTCGCCACAAAGAGGAGTTCCGCCTATCTTCAAATTGTCGACCGATCTTATGTTTGGCATGTCGTTAGGTTGGACACCCTGGTAATTTAACCACTAGAAAATATGATTGAATTAAAGTTTTAGGAATACATGAAATACATGGCATAGGGGAGTAGACGTATAAGTCCACTTATTCTTAACCTCGGTCCTAGATGGATGTGAGTAGTTATTATCACTCCCCCGCCGCTTTACCCCCTGAAAATAACCCCGGTAACTGTTAAATTGGAGGCTGGGTGGGTACCGAAACTGCTGTGTACGGCTTGTGGACAAGACTAAATATCGTGTTGCCGACGGAATTCGATCCCCGGACCGTCCACTCCTCTAACTATTTGCTGTACCGACTAAGCTATCCCGGCTTCTGACATTGGCTTAAACATATGTTTATAGACTAAATTTTATAATATTTTAATCACTATCACTGGTTTCTCTTCCATCCCATTAGATTCCATGTTAGGTTGACGTAACGCTGTCCGATGGAGTTCACAATGAATCATTAGAAACACATTCGGATGGGACTCAAGTGTAGAACTTATCTCGAGAATTTCAGCAATCATAACTTACGTTTGCGCTGTAGGCTTCGAGCACTTTCTATTTTGCATCTTTTATTTCACCAAGCAAATGGTCTTTCGTATGTCGCTTACTTATATTTCGTGATGGTTATATAGCATTTCCGATTGCATACAGTGTTATTACATACGAGTGTTCTGTTTAAGAGAGGGAAAATAAGAATACTCCAGGTGTAATTACATAATGAGAAATTTTATAATTTACAGTGTTAACCACATGTTTTTATTATTGAAATGAGATCACGGGGAATGATATGAGGGGTGAATGTAGCATTATAGCAGACATAATAAATGCATGCGTGATCAGTAATAGTGAGGGAAAAGAGATCTTAGGGGATGGTGACGTGCAGATTTTCGGGTAATATTAAAGGGTGTCTTATGTAAGCAAGGTCTGAATGTGTCAACTAGATGTAACGGGCTCGCTATAGAGTCCAGTGGCCGGCGGTGGCGAACATTGTCTTGAATATTCTGTTTTGAAAATTTTGGGGAACGTGTTGTCCAGCAGAATTATGTTGCCTGTTCTAGAGGGGTTATAGTCTATGAAAGTAGTTATTAAACGTTTTTTGCGAAGTTGAAAAGGACGCCTTATGTGTGGACCACGACTGTTCCTCCGTCCTTGTGTGATCTAGTAGTAGCGACTAAACCTTTCTCGGAATTTCACAAGATTTGGTATATGAGTTCCGTATAAACTGGTGGCGAGCAAGTGCGACGTTTGTGAGAACGGTCGCAGTTACTGTTATGTATCAGGTGGGGGTATAAAGAAGTTTCTTCCCACAATTTCCATGTTTCTTGCCCGATTTTGGTGAAAGCCGCTGCAGGAAATCTCCACATAATGCCGTTTGGTAGATGTGAGTTTCTTTTTTAGAAATGGGCCAAAGGAAGGCCGTACTTTACTTAAGGGCATAAATGAAGTTTTCCTTATTTTCTACGTTTTTCTTCTGATGTGTCCACAAAATTGTACAGAGTGGCTGCGCTGTGTACAAAATTCGTGCATTGAAAACCCAGTTGCACTTAAAGGCGAAAAGGAATTTATGTTCACACTTTTTCTATTTATTGTCGAATTTTCTGAAATTCGGTATTAGAGATCTCGACATACTGTTTTTTTTTACTCATTGCAAGTTTCGTGAAATTCAACTAACACAAGGCAGTACTTTTCTCATGGCTCTGAGTGAAATAACATTTACGTGTGACCTGTGAAAGGATGCGAAATTTGGAAAGTAAAGAATACCTTGATAAACACTGCATACTGCGTCACTGGGAACCTAATTTGCCGTCTTGTTTGACGTAGCTACATTTCAGCGTTCTCTTCTACTCTTAGGGGGAATTTTTTCTTTCATAACTGTAGGATAGCACAGGTCAAGTAATCTCTATAAGCTTTTGGTTTACTGGGAGACGTTAAGGAGGAAGCAGTGTCCATTAATCTAATTATAGTTGTGTCTGATGACACGTGTGAATATTTGTCCCTGAAGTCAAGCTAAAGTCTCGACCCATTAATTCTGTACGATGAGCAGTTTTCGTTTCATGTTAAGGTTTCATCTCAGCGGCGTGCCTGTTACAGTTACTCTGCCCATCCACCGTGCACGAAAGAATTCAAGAAGAGAACAAAGGATTTTTCGTGTTGTTTGATGTTGAGGAAGTTTTCTGTAACCTTCTGAGCCATTTCGGTTTTAATTTATACGGATAACTTTTGTAACCGTTTTACATGCATATCCACGTGTGCCTGTGCGGATTTGTTGAGCGAAACTGGCTAAATGTTTGTCAGAGAAAAATGTGCTGCGAATAATATGTAGAAATGACTGAAACACACAACTTATATGGGGGCACTTTTTCCGTCTATGTCCGATACATTATTTTTCCATTTCTTATATTTTAGAGATAATTCAACAAAAATTGTGCTACATGTGTATTTCCAAACTTGTAAATAAATGTAACAAGGTAAAGTTTTCCTTTTTCACGCCATGAAGGCATATGGGGGGGAATAGACGTGTATCCCCATCCATTCTTAACCTCGGCACTAGATGGAGGTGAGTGGTTAAGTTCACGCGCCGGCCTCTTTACCGCGGTGAAAGAACCGCCCAATGAACAGGAGGCTGGATGGGTCACAGAGCAAGTGTGGACGTTCTGGAGAACAGAAAGTCTTTTGCCCCTAGCAATCAAGATTTGTCTTTTGGACAAGCACGAAGTTTGTCGAAGCTTCGTGTTGTTGATGGTAATCAACCCTTTAAAATCCAAGGATAACTGTAATGTACCTTGAGGTTAAATATTGGAAAATTCTGCATCTTTTTGACGCAGTGTACAAATTTGTGTGTTGCGCGTGACCTGCATGATACATGCCGAATATTTCCCTGGAGATAACTGAATGGTTCTTACAGCGTACATCAGCTTGCTGTCTTTGCGGTAGGAATTAAATTGATATATGCAATTGAGATTGATTTCAGTCTTCAGGCTGGCGTGACACGGTTCAGGCAGTTATTCGTCAGCTTCTTAATGCGGGGACCCGGATTCGATTCTGTACCAGACCTTGCGAGGTGTTTGGTGAACGATTTGGCACTGGGACAGGTTTTCTTATACCGAGTGCGTCGGTTTCTCACTGTAAGCGTCATTCAAACACTGCTTTACGCCCATTTTCATTTTACTGGTACTGTTAACAGTACGGCAAGTGTACAGAACCTCGGAACAGTTAAATAAAGCACTCTGTTTCGGATATGGTGGAATACTGCAGAGAAAAACACTTTCACTTTGTTTGCTTTTCAGTCTGCAAAGGGTGAAACAAAACCACTTTACGTAGGCATTCGTAGGTCTGTGCGTGTAGTGTAAATACACACTTGCGTAAAATATAATTGGGAGTGCTGCTACATTCATGGCGTTATTAAATTTTAATATTTCTCTCTTTCAAACCATCAAACAATAGAAAGCCACGACGCCATGACTGTTAAACTCCGCACACTTCCCCCACCCACCCACCCCCCCTCCTTCTTTGCTCGTATAAGTGAGGTTACATCGAACTTCTCTGTAGGGCGGCTGCTGTAGAGTACCTGAAGATAGACGAATATAGAACGTTGGCGGATTGTCGGTAGGGGAAAGTCGAAGTGATAGGCGAAGAACTTGCCCCAAATTTCACGATGTCTATTACAAATCTCACTTGGAGTACCCAGAGATGAACGCGGGCCTCTGACATGATGCCTAACGAGTAACGGCGGATGTGTTCAGTCCTGCTGCAGTTAGCTTTGTCATGCTCTTCAATAACCGGATATTTATTTTTTATCACTGTTAGGAGATGTTTCAGAGTTAATACTGACCTTATATCTACTTCATGAGCTTCTCGCAAACAATGTTGCTTTGTTCCAGCACATGAAATGTAGCGCTCTTACCTTCCACATGAGCAGGATACATGACAGCATGTCTCGTGTAAGAAGCGTATAATTGTCTGCTAGGGTTGTGTGCAGCAATAATAAGACAAATCACACGAAAGAATGTAAATGGTACGGGCGTACTGTAACTTTATTTGATGACTTTGTTTCAAAACGCTTGCTGTATTTCCTGTTGTAGAAGAACTGCATGCAGTATGGCAGTATTGCTCGTAATAAGTACATTTGACAAGTATATATTATTCAGTGTCACACACAACATAAAATTTTTGTTTTGCAGGCGACAAGTTTCGACTCTGGTTTCGAGCCAGAGTGGCTGACATTGCATACATATATACGTGTAATCTGATACAAAACGGGAATGTCTCGTGTAAAAAATACATTAAAAATTCTGTATTCCACCCAATCAATTATTTGTGTGTAAAATATTTCACTGAAACAGGCCGTAACGTGCATTAAACTGGCATTATGTTGAGGTAAATAATGCATTTGATTTGTAAAAAGGGTAATCCAGTTTAGCTTGGTTTTAATTTATTTCGAAAACAAATTTTATAATTCGTTTTTGCTACTCGGTTTTTTAATTATCAGCGTCCTACTTACGTTTCAAAACTCGAAACCAGGCTGTATAAAAATACGTTATTTTCAGTTTTATTTTAAAATTTTGCTCCAATGAACAAATATAATTCAGTAGCGTGATAAAAATTACTACGGTAAAGTACTGGTAGACTTTCTAAGGATCAAGTAGGCCGGTGTTAGCAGTTCGTGTTACGTAAAGACTTTGTCATCTAGATAGAAAAATGTAAGAAGCTACGTTGGACTTACCATGGGGGTAAAATGGGCAGAAATGACACACATACGGAATATATTCGAGGAGTATACAATGCGATAATTGACAATGGATAGAACAAGGTCTTTTCCAATAAGTAAGCTTTGATTTTAACTGTAAATCTATGGAATACTGTGGTCATACTTTCATGTCTTCTTATCTATTATTTATTTGTACTTTATTTAATGGCTCAGTAACCCTGTGTTGAATGACTGCGTAATTGTGGAATCCATTCAACCATTTCCCTGATGGAACTGAGAAATATTACCACAAATATCAGTAGGCCTGTGTGGAATAAGGGGTCGCGGCATTCTGATGGTCCCTTCTTTTAAACCCCGTAATTTTCCATCATATATAATCCGGTTCTTGTTCTGTAAGCAGACAGTAGAAGGACGCGTTCTGCCTCTTCAGAAAGCCCCTGTATCTTGTCATCCGTCGAGATGGCCTTCTTGAAAACGACGGCATGCGCACAATTCATAAGCACTTTTCTATTTTTTTACGCGCAACATAACACAGTCGAGGCAGTGTCGATAGTTAGTCTAGGAATCGATTGTTACTTAAGTGTAAGCATGAAATTTTAAAGTTTTAGAACAGAGAGCTTACTTCGCAAGTTCCTGTTTAAACACATCTCTGTCTGTGATGTAAATATTATCAGGAAGGCAAATAACCGGAAATAAGGAACACTGCACCCATGGACGCCTATAAGGACACTTTTAATATGACATTTTCCTATGTCGTACCTACCTTAACAGAATATTTCAATATAACACCTGGAGGAGTGACCATACGTACATACATACATACATACATACATACAT
>BLKM01000378.1:751529-895299 GCA_013340265.1 Coptotermes formosanus | reverse complement strand
ACATACATACATACATACATACATTACATTACATTACATTACATTACATACATACATTACATTACATTACATTAATTTACATACATACATACATACATACATACATGCATACATACATGCATACATACATACGTACATACATACGTACATACATACATACATACATACATACATACATACGTACGTACACACACACACACACACACACAGACACACACACACACACACACAACCTATACATGCGCAAGACCTCTACATAACACAACAGGCAACATTTACAAGAGACAAACATCCATGCACCCAGCGGTATTCGAACCCACAATCCCACCAAGCAAGCTGCCGCAGACCCACGTCGCGGCCACTGGGATCGGCCGAGAGTATCCTCAGCTAACCTAAACTGTTTTGTTGCTGTAATGGACACGGAGTTTATTCTGTGCGACGTAGGAATTGGCTTTATATATGTAAGAAAACCAGTCTTCAAAGTGTTTGTGTAAGTACACATGTTTATAGAACCGTCCAGGTGGTTAAGGAATCATAAAGCCGGGACCCTCGTAAATAACATCCTGCTGTAGGTCAAAGAGGTATCGCAAGCCGTTCGTATGTTGCTTTTCGATCTCCACGGGGGGGGGGGGGGGAAGCTCTTCATGTAATATTAAGCTAATAATCATATGTGCAAAGTTATAGAGAAAATTGGTTTTATTTTAATGTTATTTATCAGTAACCAAATAATTGCCAACCGCATTGTGCAGACTCCGTCTATATAGTTACTGTCACAAGCCGTTTAGCACGGCTGTCAAAATATTCGTGACGCATTTCAAGAAATTTGTTACGTTCGATTTATTTAGAGGGACATACGCAAAGACTGGACTGTTTCGTAGGCGAAGTCCATTTCCAAAGAAGCTGAAGTTCTCGAAACAGAGTATAGAGTATAAGCCTACACATGTCTGTCCGATACAGAAATTCCCTTTTCAAAAGCGCTGTTCCGAACCATTGCTTTGCCAGAGCTCAGAGAACGTGATCTGGCCAAAAGCAGCACCCAAACTGAATTCAGTATTTGCACCGCACAGAGTACAATAGGCGGTAATGAAGAAAAGGTAGGGGATGTTCCTTTAGTTATGTGGCATTTTATGAAGAAATCATGTTTCGACGTAACCTGTTGTAGTTTACGTTCATGTCGCATTTAACCTTTTAAAGCCTAGCGGTAACTTTACATACGACCAGGTTTGACATTAAAAAATTCTACGTGGTGCCCACATTGCGTTTATGTGTTTTGTACGGATCTCAGAACAAACAGCAACTTTTGCCTTATAAAACATTAAGAGACTGGTTTTTATAACCGAAGTGGAGAGTGTTTACAGCGCGGTAAGCACTGAGTCCTTATATGAAACAGATACGCTTCGTCTTTAAAGGGTTAAATATTACTGGAATGTTAGAATAACGTAAGGTTCAAGCTAGAAAGATCCATGAAGGCCCAGAAGGGGAGTAGAGGTATATTTCTATTCTTTCTTTAACTTCAGCACTAAGTGGGGGATGGGTGGTCAACCCCACGCCCCGGCCGCTTTACCCCCGACAAAGAGACTCGGTATTTGTCGTACAGGAAGCTGGGTAGGCACCAGGACCACTCTGGACGGGTTCGGAAAATCCCGCTACCACCGGGATTCGATCCCCGAATCATCCAGCCCGTAGTGAATTGCTATACCAGCTGAGCTATCCCGGCCCACCACTGGAATGTTAGAGTGGTCGAAAATCAAATTTTGATTTTGTAAATGGATTTATTGCCTGTTCAGGAGCACGAAGGCACATACGTGTCACGTGACGTCACCGTGACTGATGCTTTAAATATCGGGGTTGGCTGATCTTAGGAAAAAAGGCCAATTTTGTGAACGGTACATTAGTTTTATTCGTCATCTTTTAAAGCCTAGCGGTAACTTTACGTACCACCAGTTTCAATATTCAACAATTCTACGTGGTGTTCACATTGTGTTTATATGCTGGATACGGATCTCAGAAAAAACAACGACTTTTACCTAATAATAACATTGACAGATTTGTTTTGTATAATCGAGGTGGACAGTGTTTACTGCGCTGTACGCACTGAGTCCTTATATAAAACAGATACGCTTCGTCTTTAAAGGGTTAATAATATACTTGGACAGGGATAACCAGCTGGACGTGCTTCGGGAGCCGCACTGCACGCGACACTGTTCGTAATAGCAGTCTGTGAACGAAATAGATCACTTTTTCCTTTTTTTATGGGTTCATCCAAACACAGTATGTTCATTGAAGTTGGTTTGAGCCTCATTTCTTTTTATCATCTTTGAAACTGCGTTTCACGGACAGCCTGTTGTGGATGTGCACGCGGTAGCGCAGTTGGTTGGGGCACTGCGCTGCAAGCCGGAAGGTCGCGGGTTTGATTCCTGATGGTGTCATTGCAATTCTTCATTGACATTATCCTTCCAGCCGCATTATGACACTGTGATCGACTCAGCCTCTAACAACCTCCTGGAACCTTAAGGGCCTGTGCAGGCCTGTAATGGGGTTGCTTTATCTTAAGAGGCGTCTATACTGAATACCCCACGTGACGTCATAAGCTTCCGTCTCTGCGTCTTTTGTGTCATAGAAATCATGAATTAAGTTATGGAGTTATTTAAAATGTGAAGGTAATTTTGTCCCGGTATAAGACATGAAGGTGTATGGAGTCATTTAAACTGTAGTCACACGCATTCTTAAGTCCGTCAGTAGCTGGGATGATTTTGTCAGCGTTACAGCCCTGCTACTGTACCTCTGGGGAAATAGACCCCGGTAGCCATTCGATGGGAAAGGTGTTTACACTTCAGAGCCGGTCTAGACGCTTTGGAGAAGTAAATAAATCTTATGGTGTGCCAGTAATCGAACAACGATTCCTCGGGTGTCCAGTCTTTTTATATCCTGAAATGTCCCGGCTTCCATTGTGGTGTTGGGGTAATGTAAAAGACCTAATTGTCAGCGTTCGTGAAAACTTGCCAAGGTTTAAGGGTTCTTCGAAGATACATGTGTGTACACTTGTATGAAGACAACAGAAATGCCCTTCCAGGCTGTTTTTGATTCAGAAACAACATTTCAAAAGCAAATTCTTTAAGTCGTACACATGTTTGAGGTTTTGTATAACACCAAAATTACTGAGTTTGAAAGTGAATCTCTTTGTTATATATGGAATGTTGGTATTTAAATTACGGCCTTCGGGAAGGTGGGAAGTTTTGAAATGTGGTATTGGAGAAGGATGGAGAAGATCAGTTGGACCGGTCGTGTGAAATATGAAGTATTACATAGAGTCAAGGTGGAGGGGAAAATTTTGCGTAAAATAAAAAGAATGAAGGTTAACTGATTTTGTCACATCTTGCGTAGAAACTGCCTTTTGTAACACATTATTGAAGGAAAGCTGGAAGGAAGGATAGTAGGGACGGGAAGACGACGAATAAGATGTAAGCAGCTACTGGATTACCGTCAGGGAAAGAGGGTGTACTGGAAATTGAAACGGGAAGCACTAGATGGCTCTCTTTGGAGAACTCGCTTCGGAAGGGGCTATGGACCTGTCGCAGTAGTGACTGCAGAGTGAATGAATTAGGGACGGGAAGGGAGGGGAAGGGAAGGGAGGGGAAGGGAGGGGAAGTAGGGAGGGGAGGAGAAGGAAGGGATGGGAGGGGAGGGGCAGGAAAGGAAGGGAATGGAAGGGAGGGGGAGGGGAAGGAAGGGAAGGGTAGGGTAGGGTTGTGTGAGTTACATTGGAAGCACCTGAAGTTACCAACGAAACTTACAGTCGACTGATAATTCCTCCTGCTTCGGAGTTGGGAGGTGCATTGCATATTGCGCTGCAAGGCATTCTCGCCGTCCGCCGTTCTATTCGAACATATCGCCGGTTCATTTTCTTCAGATGTCCACTTATGTCTCCGCTACTTTCATTTCGGTATTTGAGGACTTTACAAATCAGACAATACAGCATGCCTACGCGGTCATCTGTTGCTTCATAATCTGAGTAATGTTGTTGCTGGGAAACGTTACTGCTTGAGTCAGCTCAAGTCTTCCCCTAATTGAGCGGCTACAGTTACTAACTTGTTGCCTGGTAACAAAGGTTCCATTACCTCTGCTGTGGCCACCGGTTGGATGAAACGCCATACGCAGCTACTCAGATTGTAACTCTGCACCACTGTGCTTCTTCCAGAGAATATAAGATATGCTGTAAATCTTCAACGTAAGAACATGTTTGAAGCTTCCTGCCTACTTTGATACGTTCATTCTCACCGAAGTACACAGTTTATACCTCTTGGTGCTGTCATTTTGTGCCTTATTTCCTTTCCAAGATTTCTTATTTGCGTAAGTGACCCCTGTGTTCGAATCATTTCCTTAGTCATATTAACCCTTTAAAGACGAAACGCATTCTGTCTAATATAAAGACTCAGTGCGTACCGCGCAGTAAACACTCCACCTTAGTTTAAAAAACCAATCATTTGATGACGTGTAAGGTAAAAGTTGCAGATTTTTCCCATATAAATACAAAACAAACGCAATGTGACCACCATGGAGAACTGATTAAAGCTAAACCTGGTAATACGTAAAGTTACCGCTAGGCCTTAAAAGGTTAATAAAAGCTGGGTTTGTACTTCCCGGCTTTATAATACTCATAGACTTAAGTTTTCTTAGGAACCGAACGGTAAGATTTTGAATACTCATCTGTATGTAGCACTGAGTTTGATACGGTGCGGATTTGTACCTCTACACCCCTTATGCGCCTGCATGGCTTTTACGCGACAACATTTTTCAGATATTTGAGTACAACCCTAATAAATCAAAATTACATCCGTGAAGAAATTAACAGCATATTGAACTCGGGGAACGCTTGCTGTCTTTCGGCCAAGAACGTTTTGTCTTCCAGTTTGATATCCAAAAATATGAAGAGTACGACCTACAGAACCGTAATTTGCCTCTTTTGGATAAGTGTGAAGCTTGACGGAGGAGCATAAGCTGAGGGTATGTGAAAATGTGACGCTCAGCAAGATATTTGGGTCTAAGAGGGACGAGGTAGCAGGGGACTTTATGACAATGCATAATGAGGTGCTTCATGATTTGTACTCCTTACCAGATATTTTCCCGGTGATCAAATCCAGAAAAATGAAAGGGGCTGAGCATGTGGCATGTATGGGGAAGAGGAGAGGTGCGTACAGGGTTTTGGTGGGGAAATCTCAGGGAAAGAGGCAACTTGGAAGGCCTAGGCGTAGAACGGAGGAAAATATAAAAATCGATGTTAAAGAAATCTGTTGGGAAGGCTTGAACTGGTTTGACAGGGGCAAGTGGAGGGCTCCTGTGAACGCGATGCCATAAAATGTGGAGAATTTTGTGGCTAAATGAGGGAATAAATTGCTTCTGAAGAAGGGCTGTACTCCATGGGTTTAGTTAGTTGGTTTAACCTTTTAAAGCCTAGCGGTAACTTTACATACTACCCGGTTTAATATTAAAAAATTCTGCGTGGTGCCCACATTGCGTTTATGTGTTTTGTACGGATCTCAGAACAAACAGCAACTATTGCCTTATAAAACATTAAGAGACTAGTTTTTGTAACCGCGATGGAGAGTGTTTACAGCGCGGTACGCACTGAGTCCTTATATAAAACAGACACGCTTCGTCTTTAAAGACTTAATTTATTAGAATTATTGTATATGTTGACTCTTGTGATTAGTACGATAAGGATGGTGGGAGGATTGGAGCTGAGGTTTCTAGTGTGTCTGTTGCATGAGCTGCTGACTGTGGTGGCCCTGACTGTGAATAAGGTGTAGCGATAAAACATTGAGTAGCCGTTGGAAATCTAAAGCATCCCGACAGAAAGCACAGCCACTTTATCTACCCCAAACAACACCATATCCCTGTTTATGTTACGCTGAAACCTTTACTGAATATAATCTGGCCACAGCCCGTTTCAGTAAGAGGATTACTTCCTGAGGTTACAGCATAGGATAGGACCATTAAAAGGGCTTAACGTAGTGTAAAGTGTTTCGTACCGGTGCATGTTTTACGTATGCAGATGTAGTAATAAATGTACGTGAAACACAACCCTTTATTGTTAAAACGCAGTCACAGCTACACGTTTCGGCTCACATCAAGCCAACTTCAGGCTGTACAGTTTTACAGATTGTTCACCGAGATATGACGATAACTGTACGGGGTGATTTCCTAGGCCTTTGTGATCAAAGTTTCATATAAACATGTGTTGGATTTTGAACACTTACGACATTGTTGACGCTTGCAAATAGAGTAAAAGATACGATTATTGAAAATGTGTGGAATAAAATTATAAACACATTATCTGATAAATTTAACTTCTGAATTTAACTTAATTAATTGTCTTTAATTTGCGCTGATCATAAAGACCCAGAAACTCGTCAGTTAAAGGTTATGCCCATAACTGATGAATCAGTCTTTATGTGGACAAAAATGCGTAAAATGCATTTGTTAATCAGTGCTTTGCTACAGCAAGACTAAGCGTCCTCTTCTACACACTTCAGTAACAATAACGGTGGATGGGCATTCATTGAGATAACGACAATATTAAAACCAGCTTTTGCGGCGTGTAAGAAAACTACTTCCTGTCGTATTACAGGCTCCAGTAGATGAAAAACCGAACTTTCCATATCTGTGCTAAAATTGTACGATGTCGCCTGTGAAGTGTGATTCTGCCCGTTTCTTTCTTCTGCCAGGTAGCAAGAAAATGTTTTGTACATTTTCCATTTAAAATTGTCTAAAAAAACTCAGTAACCAAATCAAGTCGTAATATGTTATCGTATCATACGCGACGTGAGATTGATATCTCAATTTAGACAAAATATTAAAGCATATAGTTCATTTCTCTCTGTGTGCAATTTTGTATTGAAAGGTGATGGACACATCAAGAGTACTGCAAGGGTGAGGGACAGTTATTACTCGTATTGTAAGAGTGACGGACAGATGTCACTCGCATGGTAAGGGTGAGGGACAGATACCACTCGTATTGTAAGGGTAAGGGACAGATATAATGAGTGCTGCAGGGGTGAGGGACGGATCACTCATACTTTACGGGCGAGGAACAGATATCACGAGTGTTTAAGGTTGAGCGACGGCTATTATGAGTATTGTAAGGGTGAGGGACAGATATCACGAGTGTTGTGAGGGTGAGCGGAAGCTATTATGAGTATTGTAAGGGTGAGGGATAGCTAATTGTGAGTAACCTAAAGTGACGGCTAGATGCCACTACAATAATTTAACCAGACCAACTACAGGTAACTTCATCTACCAAGGTCAGGCGACGTTTCGACTAATTAATGTGCTCGATTATGGTTGTTGTGAATATGTGTTACCAACAAGCATTTATTTTTTGATTTTCGGATACCCATAGTTCCTCCATCTGTAAAGGAAGTTAGACAAATCGGTGACCCATACAGACCTACGGTTTCGCAGGAACCGGGGGTTAGTTGACCTGCACTGCAGGCAATTATGCGTTTGATTTTGCGCAGTAACGTTACTTCATAATTTGTACCCGGTCGGTAACTAGTTTCGCTGCCATGACGAAAGAGTGTCTGCATGGGCCGGCGATAGAAAATATAACAAAAAGCGGAGAAAATCGCCTTACTAAGACAGTTTTGACTGCCACTAGTGAGTGCATACTTACGTATAACATGCTGCCGGCACTTAGGACGGCTATACGCTATATAGAGTACAAGCATATCGGAGATACGTGAGACGACATAATTTTGACGCTTTTCCCCGTGGTTTTTGGTGTTCTATACAATGCATAAGACTTGAATTTAATGCCTAATTTGCATACCTCGCCTACAGAACAAGGGCCTTTATTGTATTAAGCACATTAACTACTGACGGATGTTTAATGTTATTGCATTCATCATGAACCTGCTTTTCACAGTGTGTTCAGAATTCAAGTGCTTCCGCGTCATATAATTTAAATGAATTACGTGTCAGAAAACGGTGGATAGCGGAAGGGGAGGGAAGGGGCGGAAGTTGGTTAACAAACGTTTAGTGCTGTGGTCCATCTAATTATCATAAAATTAGTATTCTAATAAAAACAACGCTGCTCTGAATACAGGAGAGGGCTCTGCTCGTTAGCATAGCGTAGTGACTCACTTTCAAGCGGTAATTTGTGATTGATTGATGATTAATCAAATGACATATCGCTGGCCATATATTCATAGTGAAGGCCGATATGTTTAGTTGCGTGTATGCTAGTTTAGTTAACTAGATGTATTTTGGTGGTTTTAATGTGGGCTTGTCACACAGTAAATTTGCGTAAAAATTTGTAAGATCGAGAAAATTGTAAAAAATGCGAGCTTGGAGCATTGAAGGAAGTATGATTGATGTTAAACTTCCGTTCACAAAATCAGATTTGTATACTGTAAAGTGTGCCTGCTGTAAAATAATTTTTTACATAAAACTTTGGATCGCACATTTTTCTTAATTTTGATATGCTGAATATTTAGCTAGTCTTATATGTGTCAGCTTACAGTTAATTAATTTTCTGTCATTCGTAACTGCTATTCAGTTGATGCTGCCAATATTTTAGTATTTTATCAGACTTCTTGAAGAAGATTTTTTAATTTTTTGAAGCAAAAACCTAGGCTATATTTTCATCAGAACCTGAAAATGTTTCATAGAGCAAGTGAAATAGTAAAAATCTATAAGGAAACCCCGTAAACTGATAAACATTTAGGGTACTACTACTACCACTACTACTAGTAGTAGTAGTGGTAGCAGCAGCAGCAGTAGTAGTACTGCTACTGGTACCACCACCACCGCGGCCGCCACCGCCCATACGGTTGGGTGCAGAACGACAGAAGTTTCTTCAAACTGTTCCGGACTTGCATTGCGTAAGATCCATATACAGACATCTAACCTGTGCAGAATTCTCCATGACAAATCGAAAGATATTGAAATGGGTATAAAATACGGTCGTCTGGGTGCCAGCGTTGAACGAAGAATTATGACGAGTGATTTCATACTCTCTCTTCAGGGGTTGTCGTTTTTATCTCATCCAGCCGCTTGTGGTACGCAGAAATGACAGGCCGTACAGACTAGTCAAGACCAGCGTAACTACTAAGTCATAAAGGTTCTTTTGTCCTTTAAATTCGATTGTTTTTGCGTTATCTTACTACGGACCCAAGTGTGTAGAGCACTTAAAGTACAACCTCTCTTGACAGTGAGTCACGAAAATTTTTCCAGTAAATCCTGACAAATACCAGAACGGTGCTTGAATTAGGATCTATTTCTTGCTTGCGGGTTCTATTTATTGCTTGGTACATAGGACTTCCGGCTGCTGCACGTTTATTAAATACGAATCTGCACATGTTCATAAATATTATCACTGGAGAGGGAAATAACAACTGCAATATTAGCACTTCGAGCCATATAGCATCATCATCATCATCATCATCATCATCATCATCATCATCATCATCATCATCATCATCATCATCATCATCATCATCATCATCACGTATTCGATTATTTAGTGCTTATTATATGCTTGTAGTTCCAATGTACTGTCGCTAAGCTCAGGCTTCATGGATTCCGGAGTTGAAACGTAAAGAAACATTTTGCAGTATCCCTGTATAATTTAAGACTTAGATAAGCTTCAGTAAAAGGAGACGTAATTAAATGAGATAGGGGTTTGTTCTGTCGCAGACACATAATCCATAAAATGAGCTATTCATAAAGAGACGTTGAAGCGAAATTCAATTATACGTATTTCTTTATATACTGTAGTTAAATATTTGGAACAAAGGTAGTCTTACATCTGCAGGGGAAATCTTGTGATGTGAAGAACTGCGATGTCAGAACGTACATTGTCTTTATTTAACAAAGCGCTTTAAATGATGTCTTGTTTTATACGTGTGCCCCGAGGCTGGTAAACGTGGGGCAGTGAGTTATGTATATATATATTACTTTCTGTGGTGCTGACACTGACTCACAAATTCGATGTTTTTGCCCTCAAGTCTGACGAATAAGAAGTTGTGCTGTGGGTCGGCGGGAGGGGGGGGGGGGCCTGAAAAAACTGATGGTAATCTGGGATGCGCCTCTGTGTAGCTTTCTGAGTACGTACGTATCAGCCTTTCCAAGGAAGCTGCTGTTGAAGACTTGAGGTTATAAGATGGACGCAGCTCGTTTCTAGCAAACGTTGGTTTCTATGTATGAAATTACACACTCGGATATCACTAAAGGTTTTACGGGTGACATTAGCTCTCATAAAAGCCTCAAATCTTGCAGTATTTAAACACTTTAATCATACTGGCATAATTTATATGGAACACCGGTTCCCATTTTTCAGTCCTTGTACAAAGTTCATATCAGAACATAATGGAACAGTGTTTATCACCCCCTCTGGCTGTCCGTACGGCCGTATGTTTTGTCTGAAAATGTCCTGAGTGAATTTTTTAGTTGGTGTCAGTCAGATGTACAACATTTACATGAAGCTTTCTTCAGCTTTTTTTATGACGGTTTCAAATGACATATTGGAGCTAGGTACATAAACTTTCGTGCATAAATCAATAAACTGACGCCCAGATCATGTGTAACGTATTGTGAGAAGAAAACATAACAAGACAGGCAATGCACTGTAACGTAACATTGGGACGCGTTCGCGTAACCATTATTACCGTGGAAGAGCAGTAAGTATTAAATATTGTGAGTGTGTGCCTGTATTCTTGTCTTGGTTATCCGGCATGCAAATGGCATCTGTTCTTTGCAGCATTATATTGTCATCTGTGGCCTGCCTGACTGTACCATATTTTCCCACGATCTTCGGAAAAAAATTATTGAACATAAAATGTGTTTTAAATTTCTCTACAACTTTGTCTGAAATATTTCTTATTCTAAGAATAATTCAGGGAGATCTTATTATCATAAATGTACGTACGTCCTCATGTAAAGTGCCCGTTATTCTTGTTGGATTTTAATGAAACTTGGATTTTCTCGACAGATTTTCTGAAAAGCTTCAAATTACAAACTTCATGTAAATCCATCCAGTGGAGCTGAGTTGTTCCATGTGGACGGACGGACGGACACATCATAGCTAACAGTCGCTTTTCGCAATTTTACGAACTCGCTTAAAATTGGCAAAGATGGCAGAATTTGAGGTTATGTCTGACAAATTGAACGTATGCTGAATCTTAAGTAATAATTCCTTCACAAGACGAAATAAAATACAATAATAATAATAATAATAATATATTTTTACACTAGACATCTATGCAACTGAAAAGCGGCTTTCACGTTATGTTCAGAAACCCCTGTTTTGTGTCAAATACATGCGACCACATTTCAACGGTGACTCGGACCCCTTCCTCAGAGTAAGTGTTTCTGGGAAGCGTTACTTTGAGCTCAGTTAATCCTTTCTGTGTAATCGGAACGTCACCGCAGTGTGCAGTTCGATTCACACACATCATGTGACCAATCACGAGTGACTGTAGTAGGTGCAACAGCTCCGTTTGCGGGATAAGCTGAATTTATAGCATGTGGTGCCACATTAGTCGTTGACAAAATTCGGTCACGCGATTTGGTACAGGACTTCTAACAGAGAGACAAGCGTGCAATGATGTAGTGTGCTGCAATGATTAAACCCATGAAAAATAAATTAACCCTTTAAAGACGAAGCGTGAACTGTTTTGTTTAAAGACCCAGTTCGCACCGCGCAGTAAACACTTTTCATCTGGGTTGTAAAAACCAGTTTCTGTTATTTAAGGCAAAAGTCACTGTTTGTTCTGAGATAAATACAAAACACATAAATACGTTGTGGACAGAATGTACAATTTTCAAATAGTCAAGCTGTTGGTGCATCAAGTAACCAGCAGGCGTTAAAGGGTTAAGCAATAATTTGAGGTCAATTATTATTGCTTGTGTGCTGTAAGAGTTAGTTAAATGTTTCAAAATAAATTAAAGCGTACGTGGATATAATTCAGTTCTTACCAGAAGGATGCTGTACGTCTGTCTGTCGGTCTACGCTGTCTTCTTTTTTCTTACCGTGTAGAGTGTGGTGGGTTTTGTTAACGTCCGATGGGAAATATCCCCGGACACTAGCTGCATCTGACGGGTTGAACGACGTACGTTTTATGCTCCTTCATGGTGACAGGAGCAGTGCTAGCTTTCGGAATGTACTCTGTTAGCAAGACGAAAGGTGGGGAAGGCAGATGCGTTTACACGTGTCTGTTGAAAACCTGCAAAGACTGGGATTAATCTGAATTATGTTTAAAGATTCTCTTCGCACCGCGCTGTAAACACGCTACTTCTCGTTTACAAGAACGGGTAAGTAAGCATTATACACAGACATTATCGCTGCTGATTCTGAGAATTACACAAAGAAAATAAACTCTGTTGGCAGAACGTAGAATTTTGTAATATTAAAACTGTTTGTACACAAAGTAACCACACACTTTAAAAGGGTTAATAATCCATGCTTTTCCTACACTTCTTGAAGTGTATTACTTCCGATATATTTTCGTAAGTGATCTAATATAATTTGTAAAATACAAGGATTCTATTTCATCTGATAACCGTCAGTAGTCAGTTCCCGTCGGCTGGTTTAACTTGCAAAACTTCGATGTACAACGTATTTGTTAGGTTTTATGCCTGTCTGCAAGCTTAACGAAAATATATCCAGCACCTTCTTCAAGCATGGTGAAAAGAGTGATGCCTGCAATATATTAAACTACAGCGCGTGTACCGCAGCTTACGGCAAAGTGGAATGGCGGCGAACACTATTCTATGTGCCGTCACGCAATACACTCTGGCTACAAAGTATCGGTGGGAGATGTAAGTACGAGGTACCGGCACGTCTACATGCCATAGCGTTGCATTGTTCTAAAATACTGTTTTTCCCTTCAGAGTAGGAATATAAAATCGACTAATTTTAAGATAATTTAGTGAAAATTGTTGAGTTCTAATGACGATAAAATAAATGGGATTAAATTAGGTCTACTCTGAATCGTCGCTAGAAAATTTATTACCGTAATTTATTATGTTGTCCACGAAATTTCCAATAAGAGTATGTATTACAATTCCGTGGGTGACAGCCCTTCTTGAAGAGGTGATAAACATTCAGCTAGACGATAAATCCCCTGATTTACAAGGAATATCGACATACTTTATTATGTTTACATTTCCCCATGATTGATGATAATTTTATCTGGTTCATGCCTTAGATCTCATCTCTCTAATATCCCGTTTACTCTAACCCCAAGTCTCCTCCAAAGTCTGCCAAGTGGTTTTTAGGTTTAATCCACAAAAATATTTCTTTATTTCTCATGTCTCACTGGCAAGTCCCATTTATCTCGCTTTCCTATATTGAAGACTCTAATAATGTAAGGCCACAGTTGATGTGCCATATAGCTTGGAACGTGGTGGAAGCTGCGTGGCCGCCGAAGAGTACATAAGAACAAAGAAACATAAACAAGGAGACGAAACAAATTCCGCTAGTGGCGGGAGTTATGTGTATTGTAAAAATAATTACATTGTCGTGGAGATATTTAATGAAATCCTCTACCGGAATAGGTAATATGTCCAACATTTTTAAATCGCCAATTTGTAGCTAATTAATTATCGTTCAGACGTATGTCGAAGTAGCTTTAAAAGAGGAGTTATGTACGAAACTTATTTATATACTAGTTGTAACAATAAGCACGTTTATAATCGAAGTGATTTGAGTACTGCAGTGAAGTCTGCCCTATTTCACAAGTTAGAGGATGTCTCAGATGCAGCTAGGCAGGGAATGTTTTCATTAATATTTCGTGAGACAGGTGGCAGTACCGTAGGTTTCCATTAAATTTGAGTTCACACCAAGTGGCTCAGTCACACGGGTGGTTTCAATAGGTTTTCACGTTGCAGGTTACTTATGCTTTCTAAAGAAAATTTTTAATTATTGATTTGTTTAACCTTCGAAAGCCTAGCGGTAACTTTACATACTACCAGGTCTAGCATGAAAAGAAATTCTACGTGGTGCCCACATTGCGTTTATGTATTTTGTAGGGATCTCAGAACAAACAGCAACTTTTGCCTTATAAAACACTAAGAGACTGGTTTTTATAACCGAAGTGGACAGTGTTTACAGTGCGGTAAGCACTGAATCCTTATATAAAAGACACGCTTCTTCTTTATAGGGTTAATATCAACGAATATTTGAACCCTAAGTTTGTAATGATTCTGGGAATGTAGATTTCTAATCGTTCAAATACATAATATCCCGAAAAGAAAGAAAGTGTAAATTTACTGTTGTCATGCGTCATATCCTGGAGATTTTATGTGCGAGTTTTGGTCTGGTGGTAGACTATGCTGCCAGAGGTCCCTTTTGGTTCTCATTAGTCATTCTAGAAAAATGCTGGTACAACGACTTGAATTGTTTCTTGATATATTCCATCCGAATTCTTTAAACGCGTGATTCACACTATTGTCGTAGCACTCAGCTATGCTCTTCTCAGCCTAAGTATTTCAAACATTATCACTTAATGTCCAAAGACTGAATGAGACTTAAAGAAACGTCTCGGTAAATAAAAGATCACGGCTCGACTTTGGTGGTGGTCAACCGGGCTGTGAAAGCATTAACCTGATTCGTGGTTAAAAACGCTTCAGAGTAACAAAATGCTGGTAGATGTAAGGTAGCAGGAAGAAACGTTGGCAGCCGCTGGACAAACTACAAGTTGATATTGCCCAGAGGACTGTAGTCGAAACCTCACTATCCGAAAAAAAAAACCCCTCAAATATAATCACAGTTCGAACTAAACGTAACGTTACAACTGGATCATTCAACATCACATCACGTAAATGGGGGAAAAATTCCGAAAATGAAGGTATTTGTATTCAAAGGAATAAGAAACAAAAACTGTGCTTAGTTGTCCTTGTTACATCGGAAGTATGTTGAGATTATGCTGTAAGGAGAAGTAAGAAATCTGAACTCTTACTTGCGAGAAAGATTTGTGTAAAGCAAAATAAAATAAATCTGCTCCAGGCAGGCGAAAATCAAACAATTCCATAAAATTCTTACGAGGTAATGAGGTTTGTCCGATGTTCCTTTGATACGGGATCGCCATGAGGCAAGTGAGATTGACTGTTGTTAATTAAGTTCCAGCATCCGTGTTCAGGCTTCAATGTAAAACTTTTACATGAAAGGTGTGGCTGTGTGTGTGTGTGTGTGTGTGTGTGTGTGTGTGTGTGTGTGTGTGTGTGTGTGTGTGTGACGTGGCCGGAGGGAGTGTGTATGGATAGTATTTTATGAAAATTTATATCGCAAACTGTGATTGATATTGGTGACTGGAATTATAATTTCTGGTTTTGGGAACTTTTTGTGAAGCGAAAATGACGTCCTTTGTGGATCTCACGTTTGTCCGTCTGTCCTGCTGTTTGTGACATTATCAGTGACTAAAGAGTTTGTCAGATGTTCATGAAATTCAGTATAGTTCACTGTAATACATTGTCGAGCAACAGCAAAGTTCATGAAAATCGGCGTAGTGACAGTCATACGTTGCTTAGAATAACAGCGTAAATGAATTTCTGCTGGCAACTTCCATTTTATCGTGGCCGATTTGGGTGAAATTCGGTGTAAAACATATGCACATACTGCCGTTGAGTTATTGTTAATTTTCGTGAAAATCGGTGCATTGAAAGCAATGCTTTGCTTAAAGGTGTAAATGAAAATTTGTTTTGAAAAAAAAACTGTTATAAGATATGTCCAAAAATATTTATTAAATAATTGTGAATTTCATGAAAATCAGCTCAGTGAAAATCATACTTTGCTTAGGGGCGACAGTGACATTTTATTTCCTTACCTTCCACAGGTATTGTCTGATTTTGGTGAAATTCAGTACACCAAATCTTCATATAATTCTTTTGAGAATTTCTGAGTTTTGTGAAAATTGTAGTAGGGGAGGCCACACTTTGCTTGTATCCGTAAATGAAGTCACATTTAGGCGTGTGTCATAAAACCGTTTGATAGTTTCAAAGTAAAGAAAGCCTTGGCCACATCTAGGCATTACGTTACCGTGCAAACCGTTTGCACTCGTGTTGTCATCACTCCGGTATTCTAAGAATACGGGTATGGGAATATATTGCACCCTTCCCATCCCCTTCAAACCCACACTGTTAACTAGGGCTACATGGCCATATGCGTCAGTGCTCAGTAACGCTACGTTTTTTTGTCACAGAATAAATGCAACATTTACTGCTGTTGTTGTTATCGTAGCAAGTCCACAGGGAATATTGCGGTTGTTTCAGCTTGCCCGTTTTTAGCAACTTGATCAGCTGCAGGTTGTCTGGTTGTCCTACGTGTCAGTGCTCCATTATTTGCAGCTTTCCTATGTGTTCTGTGTTTTAGTGTTACACTTCTTTTATGGTGACCATTTTAATTCTTGCTTTGTTTAAATATTGCTACACCGAAGTTTCTACCCCTTTGCAGTACCTTCAGTTTTCGTCCCTGACATCCCTCGTAAGTCCGTGTTTCTCTTGAAATTGTGTTGAAATTCTGGAGCTCTCTTGGTATGTTGTTTTCTCCCGTTTTCTTCGTTCGTACATTTATCTTTTTGAAAGTCCCTCTGTTACCACCATATACCCTACTTATCTTTGTCTACTGCATTCGTATGTTCCCCGAATTATTGTTGTTGTGAGAACATACTTTATGTCACGTTACATTAGTCTGTAACTGTCGAGTATTCAGTCTGAAGAGTGCTGTGCTAGAATTTATGTCGATTTATACTGAACCTTGCTTTATGCCCTACATGTAATGACACTCCAATCTTTATATAAACTCCTACTTGTTCTTGTAACCGAAAGTAAAGTCACGCGTAATTACATTGAAATCAGAAATGAACTGACTGAATTAGTGCCCTGTGAAACTGTCTGGCCCCGTGCCACTGTGGTTCTGCACAACCTCATCGTTCAGCGTCGGTGATTTAGACCTGAGGGAGATTATCTAATTCCTCATTTTAACTTCACCGCGTTACGGACTAAACCTTGTCTGTCTTATTCAAAGGCCCAGCTCGTACCGCGCAATAAGCACACTCGATCTCATTTGTAAAAACCACTCAGTTAATGCTGTAGGCGTAAATAATTGCTGTTTGTTCTGAGATCCATAAAAGCACATAAACTGTGTGGGCAGGACGTAGATTTTGTAAATATTAAATCTGGTTGTACGTGAAGTAACAACTAGAATTTAAGGGGTTGAAGGAGCACGCAAGTTTACATTGTGTTCTACAAAAGTGTTCTTCACAGGTGAAACTAGAAAATAACTTTTTTTTTTGTAATTGTAGAGAATATTCGCATCCTTTGCTGGTTAAATCTTTTAATACATGGACGGGGCTGGGTCGTGATGGGGCCAAAAGGTCTGTGTATTGTAATCACAGCATGTAAAATTAAATGGAATTTACTGGCACCACGGCTTACCAGCAGCCTTGTTCTACTCGTGGAGGTATAGCTCCAGATTTTCTTAGTGCCCGATGTGTGATAGACGTGAGTAATTAGGGTCAAATTTCGGCTGAATTACCTCCAGGAAAAGAACCCCTTGGATAAGAGGCTGAGTACTTTCAAGTTGCGGTCTGAATAAATTGTCGAAAAAAATCTCCCTCCCTTCAGGGAACATGATGTATATAATAAAATTTTTATCTACTGATGGTTCTCTGCCGTTTAGACAAGTAATTATACAGTGTGCAGTGAAATTTAGTAACTCTATGAATGTAATTAATAATTTCGCATGAAAATTTCCATCACGGAAAACAATAATTATAATACAGGAAATAAACCTGTAAATTCAGGCCAAATTTATGTTAAGGAAGTAGCTAAAGAAGTGAAAAATTATTTCTACGGACTGAGACATCTAATGCTGTGACTCGATGTTGTTGCTGAACATTTACAGCCACGTATGTTAGTTACGGAGCGGATCGAGGAAATTAAAACGGCCGTTATCAAATTTCCGTGTTTAACCCATTAAAGACGAAGAGTATGTGTTTTATATAAGGACCCAGTGCGTACCGCGCTGTAAACACTGTGCACTTCGGTTACAAAAACCAGTTTCTTAATGTTTTATAAGGCAAAAGTTGCTGTTTACTCTGAGATCCACATAAAACACATAAACGCAATGTGAGCACCACGTAGAATTTTTTAATTTTAAAGTCGGTGGTGAGTAAAGGTACCGCTAGGCTTTAAAAGGTTAAAGACAGTAATTACCATAAAGGAACCGAAGCCAGTGTTTGATTCATTTACTCTTCCACCTGTTTAAATAGTAATGGTTGCTACTTTGTAAATATCGAAATGGCGAAAAAGCGAGAAGCGAGGAATTGCGGATGAAGTGGACATTGCTAATGAAGTGCTGCTTTCTGGTCATTTTGTTAGTATTAATACATCCAAAATCAACATTTCTTGTTACATACATTACAGTTGTGCCAATTTATGCAGCAGCAGTCAAGTGCCATTAGCCGATGCCATATGATCGAATCCCAGCACAAGTGGGTCGTGGACAGGACTGGAAAGCTTGCTGAGTGAGTTACTAGCCACGGTAAATTCACTGTGCATGTTGGATGTATAGAGTCATTATTTTTTCTGAAAACTATTAATTGCTACTTTCTTTGGATTCGTTTATCATCTTAAAGTAGCACATTCAGAAGACCACCCACAAGTGGCAGAAAGTGACAGACGATAGGTGTAAAATAGAATAAGGTACCTGTAGTAACGCTGCTTCCGATTGTTTTTTTCATTTTACGAAGCGTTTGGACGTCACGGCGCTTTCTGCGGAATAATCTAATTTTTTTCTGTCATTTTAAGTAGGAAAACTATGCTGTAATAAGTTACGCACCGGTCGAACGCGCCTGTACTTACGTAAGGAAGTGTGAACAACGTGTTTGTTGACAAATATGTTTTTTGCGAGTTAAGCGGCAAAGATTCGAATACCTTACCTCCTGCATACTGCTCAGAAGCGTTACTTCTTCAGCAAACTTACAGGATTTGACTTTGGTATAGTATACTTTAGTTTAGTTTAGTTTAGTTTAGTATAGTATAGCATCGCTTTCTAACACAGGAGCTTGGCAAGACTTTTTATGACGAAACCTGATTGTGTGGGTGTTTGCACGACGCTTTTATGGTTTATGCCTCTATAATTGTAAAGTTTGCCGTCACGTAACTGTGTAGATAATTGCATGAGTGCCACACAGGAATTTCAGTCTGTTTTAGCAGATTTCTCTCGTGTTTACGTTCTGGTTCGTCCTGCTGGATTACGCTAGAGTAACCCGCAGTTCGTCAACTACAGCTGTTTTCAGCAGAGATTAAATTTTGCGCAGGCGACACAGACTTCATAATCTAATCGCATTTACAAATCCGTGGCTATTCTATGCAGCTGGAATGAATGGGCATGCTGTTACTTCTGCGTAGGTTTGATAGACTTTGTAGAAAATTTTGTATGTTCCTTCTGTTTATATAAAATTATACTTTCAGGCCTATTATTATTGTTTCCTTAAAGAACTATTGTCAGTTGAAATACCACTTTTCTTCTTTCAATTAGCGACGCTTTCTGAACGACGTAAGTTATAAATGATCAATTATTGATTGAAAATATTGTAGAGAAAATCTGTCAAAACGTATTTAAAATCTTTCAGCTACACCTGATTAGAAGAAGTTGGCATAAAACAGTCGGTATAGGGAGTAGGCTGCGAACGACCGAGAAGCTGTGGTTCGATTCCTGTCAGGGATAAGAGATTTTTCTGTCCTCCAAAATGTCCACAACGGCTTTGTTGTTCGCCTTCGTTCTAACCAATTGGTGTCGGAGTGCCTTTCGAGACTGAAGCTGTCAGCGACGCGTGAAACTGACCATACATCTCCATCTAGTGCCGAGGTTAAGGCGAATGAAGTTATGATTTTGCTTCCTCTCTCTACCTTCATTGCATGCACAAGAACAAATTTACCTTTATAAACTTTATGTAAATAACATTTAAAATTAATTTTATGGGTATGCCTCACATAAACACAATGTGTCCATTATGAATATCAACCAGTGGAATATAACACACACGCAAGCATATAGAGGGTGATTCAAATGTCACTGTGCAAGTGTAGGCTATTACAACTGATAAAACCGCCTCGTGCTTAGTACTAATGTTGAAACCGCCTCTTTCTTGGTATTACGGCATGTAAGGTGACCAATCTTTCCTTCCTCAAGCAGTGTAATTTCGCTGCTTTTTTTTTTTAAAGAAAGCATATACAGGACTTTCAGAATCACTGTCTCCGGTAAGGACGCTGTGACTTTCAGCTCAGTCTGTATATATTCCATGAACAGTGTCCATATTGATATTATTGTAAGCCAGGCCTTATACTATGTACTTGTATTTACAACTGTAATTTAAAGCACAGAGGAAGGCTGCCGGAAACGTTGTTATATTTATGGCGTGACGTAGTGGTTTTAATAGATTGGTATCGACGTTCAGGGGTAGATTGTGGCAAAGACCCTCACTGTAATTTCCACGCCTCTTACAGAGTAAAGACTAAGGCAGTACGTCCCTCTGAAATTTCGGTAAGCCTTTACGAAATTCTTTTTTCGACAGTTAAGTATTGCAGGAGATACTATTGAAAGATATACGCTGGCTTTATCCGGGACAAAGACCAGTGGCGATCTCTTGTAAGCACTGCAGCTCACCTTCTTGTTCCATACAATGCGGGGAACTTCTTCTTTATGTGAAGACATGTTAGCTTCACAAGAAGGACTTTGCTTCTTGGCATTAGCTAGTTAGTTAGCATCTAAACTTCAATGATTCTCTAATATCAACACTGTGGTGTTTCCACTTAAGACTTAATACCGTTTGGTAGGTGGTACCAGTGCTTCTGAGCAGTATGTTGATTCCCCGTCGGTGGCAGAATTAACCCTTTAAAGACGAAGTGTATCTGTTTTATATAAGGACTCAGTGCGTACCGCGCTGTAAACACTCTCCACTTCGGTTATAAAAACCAGTCTCTTAATATTTTATAAGGCAAAAGTTGCTGTTTGTTCTGAGATCCATACAAAACACATAAACGCAATGTGGGCACCACGTAGAATTTTTTAATGTTGAACCTGGCCCTATGTAAAGTTACCGCTAGGCTTTAAAAGGTTGAAAGAAACTAAAAGTGTTCATGTTCTGGCGAGAAAGTTAAGGCAAGTCACAAGATTGGACTGGCCAGTTAGAACCAAGGATGGAGAAGAGGAGAAGGGGCCATGATCGGCCCTAAAAATGTAACTAATGCAGTACTGTATCAGAAGGAGAAAGGGCTAACACGGTGGCCGTGAACGGAAGTATCTTCCTCATCGCATAAACCTCAAATCGCATGCTTTCGACTGACCAGATGATTCCAGCTAGGAATGCGACAGACGCGCCTGCGCAGGATGCAGTGAATGACGAGATGCTGCTATCCGTACTGAAAGCATTCGCACGGTGCACTTGTTCATTGCACGCTACTCTGAATGCTTGACGTTCTCAGACTGTGTATAGTAATGGAACAGTCTCTCGCGCCTACCAGTAGCAGTCCAATAGTCCCCCATATTGCCAGCCATCCCACGAGTTGCTCCAGACACGCCCACCTGCCGCGGGTGGCATCTCGTGTTCTGGCCATGTAAAAAAAGGCGATGATAGATACATTTCAGCACGTTTCAGATGCTGCCTCTGCGCCGTACTGACTGACGTAACAAAGGCGTTTTTGGTCTTCTGCAAAATTTCAAGGGAATGGTAGGATCTGCTGGACATAACTGAAATCTAAGCACAAGGATAGTTTTTTAGAATCAGTAACTTCCGCTGCTATGCAGTGCTAGTGCGTGCTGCCACCATCGGGGACCAAGGGAAGGCACCATATTTCATGTAGTCCCCATGGCTTCCGGTAGGCGGAGCACCGTTAGCTTTTTTGCTAAAAACGGTTTGTTAAGGAGGACTTAATGAAAGAAGGAGATGCCATCAGTGCTGAATTATAAGTTTTTTAAAGATGTCTATACCGAAGAAAATCCGTTTGGTAGTTCAGTAATCATGATGTCGCAACCAAGCCCTGCCGTGTTAATATACACGATAATTTATTAAAACCTTTGTGCAACTTGTTTTAAACAATTTAATTTTACCTTTAAGGAAGAAACGTAATGTGTTTTATATAAATAACCAGTTCGTACCGCGCAGTAAACACTCTCCATCTCGGTTATAAAAACCAATCAGTTAATGCTGTGTAGGGAAATAATCTCTATTTGTTCTGAGACCCACAAAAGATATACATGCCATTTGTGGAAAGAACGCACAATTATTTAGTGTTAAACCTGCCGTTACATAAGATAATCCATACGCTTTAAAGGATTAAACAGAAATGACTGTAGTAAAAATTGATGCTGAATCATGGTGATCTCTTCGTGTTACGAAGCCTGGATTTGGAAAGGATGCATTAATTTTCAAAGGGAAATAATTCGTTTCTTAGACTAAGTTTTAGAACCGCAGTGAAGTCCCGGTTCACTAAAACACTATGGTGATCTCTCCCTTCGTCGGAACAGAATGAGTGTGTTCTTATGCGGCTGCGTTGATTTATGGTTGACAGCACGTTCTGTCGGTTTATAGTTCCAAAAACCGTTGGCAGTCTAACACATACAAATTGAACTCTGCTATCATCCATCTCAAAACGCGATGATACAGGGGTGTAGTGACATTTGAAATTCTCATGGGGCGACTCTGAAGATGATCGTCTGCTGAGATATAAAATGCATTGTATTTGACAGGATTAAAACTAGTTTTAATCCAGCCCAACGCACCTCTTTTACGGATAAAACGAACTTCTTTGTTTTTTACAATATCGCTGCATTTTTCGGCTTATATTAAAGCGATGATCACATTATCCTTCAGGTGTATACGCATATAGACGAATGGGTGCATCACAAACTGCAGTTTTCGTAAACGGTATTGAAACCTCACGCAACTGTTGTTGGACACAGTGTGTTATATCTATTGTCCTCCGAGTAGCCTTGTAACATCCTGGATAGTGTTGTATTTTATTATATAACAAACAAACAAACAAACAAACAAACAAACAAACGAACGAACAAGCAGACCAACTAACTAACTAACTAACTAACTAACTAACTAACTAACTAACTAACTAATTCCATGGAGCAGAGGCCTTCTTGAGAAGCTAACAGTTTCTCAGCTAGTCAAGAAATTCCCCGCATTTTATGGAACACGGAGGTTCATTACCGCATTCACAACAGCCCGCCACCTGTCCCTATCCTGAGCCAGCTCAATCCAGTCCATGCCCCATCCCACTTATTGGAGAGCCATTTTAATATTATCCTCCCATCTACGCCTGGGTCTCCCAAGTGGTCGCCTTCCCTCAGGTCTCCCCACCAAAATCGTGTATGCACCGCTCTTTTTCCCATACGTGCTACATGCCCCGCCCATCTCATTCTTCTATATTTGATTACCCGAATAATATTTGGTAACGAGTACAGGTCATTAAGTTCCTCGTCATGTAGTCTTCTCCACTCCCCTGTCGCCTCGTCCCTCGTAGGCCCAAATATCCTCCTTAGCACCCTGTTCTCGATCACCCTCGGTCTGTGTTCCTCCCTCAGTGTGAGAGACCAAGTTTCACACCCATACAAAACAACAGGTAAAATTACAGTTCCATATACCTTAATCTTTCTGTTTTTGGATATTTTTACATGTTAGCTGTTTTCGTCAGGATTTGTTAGTGGCCCTATTATTTCAGCTATAGTATTTTATACTCCTAAAACACTTACGTGATTTTTCGATTAAAATTTATATCTCTCCTTTTAATATTTTTTTCTTGGGCTCTACTGGTTGGCGAAAACTTAACTTGTTCAACGGAGTTAATTTTTGGTACCGTTATCAGTTGTAAAGTGGATAAATTCGCGTAGGTGCATGTGAGAATATCATGCCGTGTGTTTTGGTTGTTATTGCAGTTTTTGTTGTTATTGTATTTTTTTTACGAAAACAGTACTTAAACAGAGTTTCTTTATAGGTTAATTTGTTGGATCTGATTTCGAAATTCTTATGCCTGTACTTAGATTCTATAAAGCCGTAAATATTTTCTGCTTTTTATGTTAGCACTTATAAGTGATAGTGGGAACGAATAGGAGCAGAAGATGCTAGAAGGGAGCAGTAGTAGAAGGCATGTACGTGTGAGTAATGGAATCTCCACCTCCGCTGAGGAGATTTCGTAGTAGCCGGACGGTAGATAGCAGCATCGCTTGTTGCATGTCGTTATTTTGTCACCTTTATTACTGTCATATAAACAGAGTATATGCTCCTTTCCTTAACTCTGAACAAGGCCACTGAGGTTAGATACTTTTGATTACATTTTATGAAGAAGTTATCTGCCACAGAGCTTTTCTTTCTCATATGTCGGTAACACCAACTGGTTTATCCTTTTAGTAATAAAATTATCTTTGAAAGACTTTGATTTGTGAATACAACTTGCCAACCTCGAGTATGAATATAAGCAGCTTTCCTCAGTTTTCATATTTAACTTTCTATAAAAATGCTTTTTATAAAAAATTCCAAATACATACACTTATAGTTAGTTGGACTTTTTAACCTTTTAAAGTCTAGCGGTAACTTTACGTACCACCAGGTTTAACATTAAAAAATTCTACGTGGTGCCCACATTGCGTTTATGTGTTTTGTACGGATCTCAGAACAAACAGCAACTTTCGCGTTATAAAACATTAACAGACTGGTTTTTATAACCGAAGTGGAGAGTGTTTACAGCGCGGTACGCACTGAGTCCTTATATAAAACAGACACGCTTCGTCTTTAAAGGGTTAATGACTGACTAATACACCGAAATTATGGGACAGTTTAAGAAATGCCTGTTTTTGGTCTCTCATATCGTGCTTTATAAGAGTTACGCTAATAAAAGTAGTGCGTTATTGGAGAATTTTAAAAATGATTCATGTAAATAGAATATTCCATCCCTTTTAACTCTCATAATTATGGTACTGCATGTTTTATGTTTCGTTATCGTAAAATTAATTTCAGTTATAACAGAGCTTTTAATATTTTGTTTTTCAGGGCCACATGAAAACATTAAATCGCTAAAAGAGATTCTAAAGCCTCGTTTCAATAAATGAAACATGTGGCATCATTTAGTTTATAGGACTGTGTTAGTATGTCGTTTGCAGTATTGTTATGTCTATAAAAGAGATAAATTTCCTGAAATAATTGTATGAGCTTATTACGTCCCGCTGTTAATTAGGGAGTCACTGCTACTCTTCTCACATGTATTAAAAACATAACCACATTAAATGTTTATTTTGTAATGTATATGTCCCTTGTTGCGTAGTATGGAAATGTATATTCCTGTTTACACAGTAATGTGCATTAGGGCTCAGAACTTGGGCAGACGCCGTGTAATGTCATTAACTGGTAGCGTGGTTAAGTGAAAACACTCAAAGGATAGTACTGCTGTGTTTGAGGAGACGTTAATGAGAAAAATATGCGAACCTTTAAAAGAATAACAGGAGGTTGTAATTAATTTTGTACTAACAGCATCAATTATGCACGTGCAACAAAATCTAATTTCGTTTCTGCCTGACGATGGCCCAGAAAGGGTCGAAACATGTAGGAGATAATAACAATATGTAATAATAATGTAGTCAAACTGATTACAGGTGCATTTTGTTGGACTTAACAGTAGTTGCCTAATGCACAGAATATGTGGAACTCACTGAGAAGCGTCGCTTATTTTGTGTTCTTAAATATTAAGCAGAACAAACCAACTGCAACTGTAAGCTTGGCATGCAGTACGAATTGTGTGAGGAACGCGTGACTGCTTTACATCTGAACCCTGAGAGGGATATCTTGGAATATCTATTCCTACATTGGGGACGATATTAAAGTGACTCTTCCGGTAATAGGACATGAAGGTGTGGAGTGGTTTAAGCTAGCTAGTGTCTTGCCAGACCCTTATGAACAGGACTGTAAGCTTTAGTATTATATAAAAATGAGTTAAGTCCTTAACAACTTAGTGGGTATCAGCTCCTCTAGAAATACTCTACGCCACGTGGTTAGTCTTACAGAAATTAGGCGAAGCAGATTTAACCTCTCCTATCACAGCCTCGCTTCCCATTATGGAAACGGCGCAGGATCTATCACATACCGTCATCTTATAATTATCTTTTTTATGAAGATACTTAGAAATGGATACCTGTAACTGATATTGTGAAACTACCTGTAGTCTGCACACAAGTAGTGTACAGATATTATGTACTGCACGTTGAGAAGTAGTTTTCATTTGGTATAGGTGCAGTGGCCGATCGCACTGGTTGCGCGGTCTAAGGCATGGGTCTGCGGCCGTTTGCTGGTTGGGATTGAGAGTTCGAATCCTGTCGATTGCTTGGATGTCTGTCTCTTGTGAGTGTTGTGTGTCGTCTGGTAGAGGTCTCTTCCTCGGACTGATCACTCATCCAGAGGTGTCCTACCGACTGTGGTGTGTCTGAGTGTAATCGTGAAGTCTCGATAATGAGGAGGCCCGGGCACGCTAGGGGCTGTTGCGCCATTAAAAAAAAAAGAAGCTAGGTAAAATTAATCTATACGAAGGGAAAAATTAATATTTTTTCCTTGAACTTCTTTCATCCCCCGTCAGTCATTAGATTATAATTCCGTTACTCATACGGGCAACAGGTTTCTTTTATAAATATAATTGTATAGCAGTTTAACTTTGTTGTTAGTAAAACGTGCGGATTATTCCTGAACGCTAATTAGTAACCGACGGTTAACTGTCCCTTGCTTTTTGGTATAAATGAAGTCGGTTTTGTATTCCGAGACAAGCTTTCTGAAAATACGTGTGCAGCTTTTGAAATACTTATATTTTGTATAAAGTATTTTGTATGGACCTATGGTTTTTGTTCTATGTCTGGATTAGGTAAATATGTGGTATGAAGTATTTTCCTTTCTCGGTGGTTTTAAATTCTATGTCAGGTTGAAATTATATTTTATTTTACCTTTGAATTCGGTTTCACTGGAAGTACTTAAAATATCAGTGGCAGTATATCAGGGGTAGGAGCGTTCTTGAAAATCAGTGTAGTTCGCTGAGTTATACAATGGGGCTTGTGAGTGGATTCTGACGGTGGCTTTGTAGTGTTTGATTCGTGATTATTTGTTTTATATGGCTGCTTAAATCACTGCTACAGTGCCACACAAGAGATATGATCTATAGATTTATACGTCCCTTTACTATTGAAATGAGCCGGTGTGTCGTGTAAAATTAGTCGGTTCATGTTAACGATTAATATTTGAATCATTTAATCAAATCGAGAAGAATGAGATGGGCGAGGCATGTAGCACGTGTGGGGGAAAGGGAGATGCATACAGGATTTTGGTGGGGAGATCTGAGGGAAGGCAACCACTTGGGAGACCCAGGCGTAGATGAGAGGACAATATTAAAATGGATGTTCAAGAAGTGGGATGGGGGCATGGACTGGATTGAGCTGGCTTAGTATAGGGACAAGTGGCGGGCTGTTGTGAATGCGGTAATGAACCTTCGTGTTCCATAAAATGCGGGTAATTTCTTGACTAGCTGAGAAACTGTTAGCTTCTCAAGAAGGCCTCTGCTCCATGGAGTTAGTTAGTTATTTTGAATCATTGATGACTCCATCCACGAGATACAGTGTGTGACTTAACTTTAAAATTTATGTATTTTCTCTGCAGAGAATACTTATAGATTCCGTATACCTCTCACATAAAAAGTGTAAGTAGCCTGCCCCCGATTACCTTTGTAATGGAGAAGCGGTGTCTTTTCTGATGCAGGAATTGAGTTGTAAATGCATTTAGTTACAGTTTTATTTTGACTGAAAATGTCTGCTTTTACATACGAATGATTCTGTTACTGTTGTGGGACTTGTTTTAAAACTGAATTAAATGCGTCATTAATTATCATCCGCATCTGTGGCCAGTGACGTTGGAGAGAACAGGGCTGAATGGTTTAAATGAATTCATCGTAAGTTTTGAGTACTAGAAACCCCATTAAGTCACTCAGTCGTCTGTATGTCTAATTGTCTCAGCAACAGTCTGTTTTAATTTGGCCAGGATGCATCTGGCCTCTACCGAAAACGTACATTATAGAGGCTGGCCCAAAAGTCGCTTGACGCTAGAGGTAACATGTTAATTGAAGGGTGTCAAGTGACACTTGCTTCTTCCTGTAAACACACACATGCGTGTATACTCATATAATGTGTGATAATGAATACACGTACGGTATTTTCTTTTTGCCTTCACAAGCCCATATTAAAACGATTTTACATAAATTCTAAAAGGTTTTGACAATGGTGTATAATATTGTATGGTGATGGTTTTATGGACCTGAAGACGGAAGCAGAGCCAGCTTCCGAAACGTCGTGATTTTAATTTTTAATTTTAATATTTTACTCTTCGGACGATGGATGAAGTCCATAAAGACATCACCACACGATTTTCCGTAAATCGGATACCTTGTCTTTAAGTTTAGCGCTTTATTTGAAACTCCTGTATGATGCCTAATTATTTCCAGGGACACAAAATTGATATGCATGTATACTAAGAGTTATTATGTAATATTCAAAACATTGTAAACTTTATTTTTGTGGAGGATTAACTTATACATAATATTTAAACTTTCAGTTCCTGCTTTATATGAAACACAAAGTGGGTCAATACAAAAATTAGTTTGTTGATACTCTGATGAAAATAATTGTTGTTTTGTGTTGTATGGAACACATGAACCCCTCCCAGAACAAAAGGTGGGGTTTCCGAATCCTGGATAATAACATAAAGGGACACTTTTTCCGGGGGTGGATATTAATGTGTCGCAGCACCTTCAGCTTCTGTGTTAACCGAGCTACTATGGTTTCGTCAAGCTTACCCATCCGGTAATCCATTCCTCTCGTAATAACATCTTGTAATAACATGCCATCACGTTCGTTGCAATGTGCTTGCAATAGCTGGAACCTACTCACTGAACTGAAACTTATCGATACCTTTAGTTTCATAAAGAAAATAAACAAAATATTTTAGTCTTAGGTGAAAATCCCTGACTGTTACCACCAACTTATGTCCTGGCCTGTACACTTTCCAGAATGTTAAAATCCTTTTTTGTCGCCAAAATTCTGCGGAGACTAGAAGGGGACAATTACTTTAAAGGTATTTTTTTTGTCTCGTCCCTTCAAACGGTACCATGTGTATTTCTCCTTCTCTTTTGTGAGATTGGCTTACTTTTTGCACCACCGTGCCAACAAGCTAAGTCCCCTTGTGAGAGTTCAGTTGCGGTTCCAACATTTCATTTCCTCTTGCGTCGTAATCAGCACGTACTTCCCTTTGTGCGAACAGCAGCTGATCCTGTTTAATTTGTGGCAGGATTCATTTCATTGTCACAGTGACACAATTTCCTGTCAACGTTTTAGTCATTTTTGCTACATATAAATAAGGGTCATGTACATTATTTCTCTCATTATTTGGTAAGCTACAACTGAAATGAAACAGAGCTGGGTTTGAGAATAAACGTAATGTAATCTGATGTTTTGATGAGGCATCCGTTTCTGTTGGTCGCTAACTTCGATTATTTTATGACAAGGATGGAAGTAACTACTGACAGCATTATTTCATTACGCAGTCATTGTCGTATCAGCTTGAATTACTGTGCTGTTTAATCATTGGAAGCATAATGAGTTAGTTGAGCACTGAATTGGATTCAGAAGTTTAACGAAATAATCTGCCTTTGAATGTAGGCTATCGGTGTTATTACATGTGTGAATCAGTGGTAATAAGTAAGTAATTTAGATCACAGAATAGACAGCACGTATGTTTCGTGTGGTTAACAATGTGCCAGATGTGTGTTTGTGCGTAAATTGCGTTACCTTTTCACATGCAGTGCTCCGTATAAATAGTTACTGAATAATCATTACCACTGTCGTTCTGTGTAAATCGGAAATAATATTTTGGTGACACTTATGCTATTTACTTATGAATTGTCGTCAAAAATCCAACTGTAAGTGAAGTATTTTGTCTATCAAAAATAACAATGGGAACGTTAACCTTTTGAAGACCAAAGAAGATGAAAAGAAGAAGAAATGGAGGGTGCAGTGAGACGCACTACCCTTATTATTATTATTATTATTATTATTATTATTATTATTATTTGTGCTGGTTTTATAACAGGCACTTGTGCTGGTAAGCCTGCACATTAATAAATACCAATTGAATTGAAATTGAATCGAATTGTTATGAGTAGGGGAGGGGAATTAGGGTATAGAGAACTGTAGTTTTACCTGTTGTTTTGTATGGGTGTGAAACTTGGTCTCTCACCCTGAGGGAGGAACAAAGACTGAAGGTGTTCGAGAATAGGGTGCTGAGGAGGATATTTGGGCCTACGAGGGACGAGGCGACAGGGGAGTGGAGAAGACTACAAACGAGGAATTTAATGACCTCTACTCATCACAAAATATTATTTGGCTAATCAAATCGAGAAGAACGAGATGGGCGGGGCATGTAGCACGTATGGGGAAAATAGAGGTGCATACAATATTTTGGTAGGGAGACCCAGGCATAGATGGGAAGATAATTTTAAAATGGCTGGCTGGCTGGCTTGTTGGTTGGTTGGTTGGATGGTTGGTTAGTTAGAGGGAGGGGAGAGAAGGTACAGAACATTACCCCTGTGAAGGTTCCCAGCTGTGACTGCTCGTCTCTCTAGTAAAGGTAGGATGGAAAAAAAAATGAAACGTTCGGAAGTGAAAGAAAGCGTGATGGGAAATGGATTGTTCGGAGGAAGCAACAGAGGAAATATGACGAACATTTTGGCTGAATTTTGTGTTTGGAAGGCAACGTTATGACAAAATTTTTATCACGTTGGGAGGTCTGTTAATCTGTGTTGCAAGGTAAAGATCCAGTTTGCCTCCTACACAGAACACAACTTGCGTCCATTAGAAAGGTCAGTATGTTAACGCTACGTTCATTGCCGTGTGCTGACAGTCAAAACAGACATATATCGCGGCAACCATTTTATTATTTATTCTACTAAAAACTACCCTGAGAAAAGTTAGGTACTTTTCACGGTCTTATTGCCGTAACAAATTGTCATGACCTAAGGCTAGTTTACTACTTATGACTGTACTGTTGCTACGTATTTTGGTATTATAACCCTTAATGTATTTTAATTTGTGAATGTAGGATTTAAGAACTTGATATATACTCCATGCATTATTCTTACAATTAATTACAGTGACCAAAAAATGCGCATAAAACGATTAAAAATCATACCTAAAGTATAAATTCCTGGAGGTTTCAGCGCCACGACCCCATCTTCAGGGAATCCTGAATATTTCTTGAAGATGGCGCCTCGGCGCTGAAACATGTACGAATTTATATTTGATGTATGATTATTAAGTCGTTTTATGTGCCCTGGTTGGTCATTGTAATTACTTGCAACTGTGGCCTTCCTTCTCGTGAAACGTTGTTCATATTAACCCTTTAAAGACGAAGCCTATCTGTTTTATATAAGGACTCAGTGCGTACCGCGCTGTAAACAGTCTCCACTTCGGTTATAAAAACCAGTCTCTTAATGTTTTATAAGGCAAATTTGCTGTTTGTTCTGAGATCCGTACAAAACACATAAACGCAATGTGGGCACCACGTAGAATATTTTAATGTTAAACTTGGTGGTATGTAAAGTTACCGCTAGGCTTTAAAAGCTTAAGTTTTATTAAAATCGATCATTTTGGTAAGGTGTTATTAGGGAAGACCAACACACAATCACTCTTACGTGCTAAGGAACTCGGACTGACATTGCTTTCAAACCTGTCGTAAATTTGTAGTGTCATTTGCCGAACGACTTATCATTACACCGCCATGACTCCTTCAGAAGGAGTTAGGTCGTTTTAACATTTGCAGACGAGGTCTAATGGTATACTCTCATGCCCTTAGTCCCTGTCACTTCCGTCATGACAATACGCTGCGTCACCGAACGATAATTTTAACATTAGGCCTGTAATGAGCGCATCCATCCACTTACACTGCGTGGGCAATGAAGCCTAACAGAGGCGCCGTGCCTTCAAGTTCTATCTTTTCTCCTACCATTCATTTCGAAAAACTGTAGATATTTATTTTTCTCTAAATGTCACTGATTGTAATTTGATTTGTATAATTGTCGTTTAAAAATTAAGTAGAAGTTCCTACATTTGTTATTCCTTTACTTGTTCTGAGGGTTCAGCACATGCTCAAGTTTGATCCTGAAGATAAAATTTCCTCCGTATTTTCTTCCCTCACTCTATTTCTTGCTTTCTTTGTCGCATTTGTACTTTATTTCCTTCCACTTTTTGTTCATTTTAGCAGTTCTTACTCGTTTATTTGTCCTTTCTAATATTCTTCAATACTACAGTAAATTTTAAGACTAATCAAGTATTATCATATTATTCCTTATTCCTTTCTCATTCTTTAATTTTGCATTCTGTCGTCATTTTTCTTTCCCTTCTCAGTACCCCTCGAAGATAAATATTAACCCTTTAAAGACGAAGCGTATCTGTTTTATATAAGGACTCAGTGCGTACCGCGCTGTAAACACTCTCCACTTCGGTTATAAAAACCAGTCTCTTAATGTTTTATAAGGTAAAAGTTGCTGTTTGTTCTGAGATCCACACAAAACACATAAACGCAATGTGGGCACCACGTAGAATTTTTTAATGTTAAACCTGGTGGTACGTAAAGTTACCGCTAGGCTTTAAAAGGTTAATTAAACTTTCTAAGTTGAAATGTGAATTTTAAACAATTCCAATCGCTCTAACACTGTATAAATGAGGCTGTTTCCATTTTAATGGGGAATAAAAATGATAACCAAACTTTCTGAGTTACAGGTGTGAATCAGCTTCGAAGATTTGGCGCAGACACACAAATTTCTTAATTCAAGGGACTCTGGTGCTCAATCTTCGGCAATAATTCGTTACAAATTTATAGCTTATTGATACTGAGCTGTGTTACGTTGAGTGTCGTAAATACCACTTGCAACACACCATTAAGAGAACCACAACAATAAACTATATGAACACATCTGTCGGTTATTACGAACGTCAAACTGGCTTTTACGTATAAGAGATGATTTACACCAGGTGCGTATGAAATTGACTTCTGTATATAGGTAAATGTGTAAAGGTTTCTTTGTAAATGAATCAAATATGATCCTGCATAATGCTGGGCTAGTGCCTGTAAATTTTGTGTGAAAGTTGTTTGAAACGGTCATAAGGAAAGATTAAGCAGTAGCTCATGGATGGTAATCCACTTAGGTAATTAAAACAATTTACTGCTTTGCTTTATTTAAAGGGAGGAGCTTAGGTCTGTAAAGAAGATTTAAGGGGAAACTTGACTAATCCGTGTGGAGACTCGATGTCATTAACGGACTTCACTGAAGTCGAGTGGTGAGACACAGTTTGCACGTGCAGTCTAACTTTCCTGTCTGGGAAGTATACAAAACAACATTTGTTTGTTCTTTTTATCTAATTATGACTTCACCTTTTTTTAAATTTGCGTGATGTTTGTTTTGTGACTGTGGCAAAGAAACTTTACTGACGTATAACAAACTGCCGCGACAAGAAATGTTATAATTAATTCACCGGGAATTACATTTCAAAGTTTGTAGAATGTTTAGATAATTACCTGCTGGTTGGATCTGAAAATGATACAGAACACGCGAAAGAACGAGAAATGTGTATCATACTTTAGTTGAAAAAGTGAAGGGATTGCTTATGAGAATTTAGGTGGATGTGAGTGTGATATTAAAATGGACCTGGAAACACAGTGTGTGCGGGATTTAGATTGGATTCATCTGGCTCAGAATATTGTCTGCTTTCTGAGTCATTTGAAAAGCGTAAACTTGTATTGTTGAGGTGCCCATTTCGAACCTTTCGGTGTAACTAAGTAACTAACTAACCAACCAACCAACTAACTGCATGAAGCAGAGTTCTTTGAAAGTGGTTTTTCTTCCAGTTAAGAAATTCTCAATGTTTTATGGAACCCGAAGTTTCATTACTGCGTTCTGAAGGGCCCGCCGCCTGTCTCTATCCTTCGCCAGATCAATCCAGTCCAAGCCCACCCAACCGATTTTTAATATCCATTTTAATATTATCCTTCCTCCCCGCCATAACCCTGCATGCATCTGTCCTCTCCCCATACGTGACACATGCCCCGCCCATCTCATTCTTCTTGATCTGATCACCTGAACAGTTTTTTTTTATAGAATGCGTACCGTTGTGAGTATATTATAAATGTAAACACAGATGCCGTCCTCACAACTTGTTTAGATTAAAAGTTAAAATTGGCGAATTTTAACTTTTAAAGTAAAACAAGTTGTGAGGACGGCATCTAACTGTGTTTACATTTAAGAACAGTATTTGTCGAGTACCGAGCATGAAGTTCGGTACTCAGTAATATACTCCGGTCCGATGTCACCTTGTCCCTCCTGGGAACAAATATATTTCTCAGCACTCTACTCACACACGCGCACGCGCGCACGCACATACACTCGCGCACACACACGCGCGCGCACACACAGACGCACGCACAAAATCACGCACTCACGCACAGACACACGCGCACGCATGCACACGCACACACGCCCACACACACAGACGCACGCACGCACGCACATACAGCGTATGTTCTTCCGTCTGCTTGGGAGACCATATTTCACGCCTATTTTAATCCTTATACTCGTACATCTGGAAAGCAAACAGAAGACAAAAGATTCGCTACTTATAGCTAACCTAAAAAGGGTTTACGTAGGAGATAACGTAGGTTAGAATGAGATCTGCGCTGTTCTGCGATGTTACGTAGTGTCGAGTGGTAATCCTTTACCGACGTTTCGGGACAAGGTATCGATCGCATCTTCAAGGGTCAGAAAGTCTTCTTGGACGTCCTGACTTTTGAAGATGGGACCGATACGTTGTCCCGAAACGTCGGTAAACGATTACCATTCAACGCTGCATAATATCCCAAAAGAGTGCAGATCTTATCAATAATGTGGCGGAAGCCTGAGATCGAGGATAGGTTAGAGTGGCACATTAAGTTTTTGAAAGGAAACAATGCTGGGCCAAAATGTAGCAGGCATTCTCGGAGTTAAGCCTGCTTTTAATTTCTTCCTGAACACAATTTTGATTTGTTTTTTAGTCTGTCCAAGAAAACGTCGCAGTGGTACGTCGATAAGACCACAACGACTTGCTTTCAGTTCCCTTCCACGCCATCATTTCATCAGTCATCCTACTGTAGACGTTATGTAGTCTACAGTACTGACAGAGATGTAAAATAACGCCACAAGAGAGCAGCACTGCTGCCTGAGGTCGGTTCTGGTTTCTCTAGCTCAGCACATTATTCAAACCTTTTAGCTAGTGCAGTTGCCTTAGTGTACTTCCTCTAATATATAGCGCTGTTTGCATTTATTAAGTACCTGCAGGTTCTCGTCTACATAGAAACTCTTCGTTGGACCATAAATCAGGGTGCTTCATATTTTCCAATGCAGTAGCGCCAGACCACTTCGGGGGTAAGAAATTTGAACACACCTGTGTTAGGGTTTTGTACTTGCTTTGTTATACGAGTCGCAAGCTTTCTCTGTTCTTTATTTTAGGAGGCTATTTATGTACGTGCTGACGGTGACAATGGGGCCAGAACAGCATAGTCGTTGTAGCAACTGGCTATGGGCTGGATGGTCCGGTCTTTGAACCCAAGCGGGGCAAGGTATTTTCTCTTCTTCGCATCCATCCAGAGCAGCCCTGGGGCGCACTCGTATCCGTTATAATGGGAACCCCTCCTCTTTCCCGAGGGTAAGGCGGCCGGATCGTGGCGTTGACCACCCGCCACCATTTGCACCGAGGTTAAGAATAAGTAGAGATATAGTTCTACCCCGCTTTGTGCCTTTATGAAATATCGTAGGGAGATCTTTACCTCAGAGTTCAGTGTTTTCAAAAAGTGGTATGCGGACGGTCGCATGGTGTTACGTGAAGAAATTTAGGAATTATTTTTTTAATAATTAAAATTTAGAAACGTTAATTATACTGTTAAGAGTGTACTATTTCATTGTTCGAATGTACGTAAATACAGACTCTCCTCTGTCGTCTAATCGCTTTAAATTAGAAAAACAGCAACTGCGAAATGTGGGGTTTCCACAGTGTTTTTGTTCCGCGTGTTGGCTACCAAGCAGCGACACATGTCGGAAGACACTATCCTGAAAGTAGGCACTAATATTTGCAGTACCTAGTGGTATGCGTACTTGATTTGTGTTGTGACAGTAGTACACGAGGAAAAAGTTCTAAAATATCTGTCTTTGACGGACAGAGATTTGCTGTATTCGACTTTTTTATGTATTGTAAACATTATAGGTGTGCGTATTGTAAACTGTAAAACTAGGGCATATATTTTCCATATAATAGGTTACATCAATAATTATCATAGTAATTTTTCAGGGTATACTCCTATACTTATATGCATCGGGTATTAATATTTTTTAAGAAAAGCTGTATGTAACGGTAGTGTAATAGTCAATCATAAATTAATGCAACATATTATGTAAATGTGTCGTTCTACGTAAACATTTCCTGGTAATTGGTGCGGGTACAGCTGTAGTCGTGCATTGTATATTTACTATTTTATTTTTATACAGACGGACACACGTGAGCTGAGCGGATTCAAAAATTTATTTCACAGAAACTTTTATGCATATGGAAATGAAACTTACCCTATTGAAAGGAAAACTTTGAAAAGCTTCTTTTGTGCACTGTTGGGTTTCAATGTGAACGCAGTTTGTGACTGTGTACTCTTCAACTTGATACTCCATTTTTTTTGCCAGGCACTTTTTAGAATCTTACGTTGCGTTTTTTAAACACCGTCCCATAGTCTTCTTTAAATTTTGTGAAGTTGCTGGCAGTCGTGGAATAAAAACTTAAACGGTAATGTAGACTCAAAAGGAGAATTCGGGGGAATAAGTACCCGTATTACTCAGTGATCAGGATACGGTCCTCCGTCGGCCCATCCAGTTTTCATACAGCTGCTGCTTTAGGAGCGCTATAACTCGTTTTGGAAATGTGACGGCAAATCGCGTGGTAGGAAACAGCACACGACTTCTCGTGTAGCAGTTGGGCCATTAACGATATCACCAAAAAGTTGAAGTGGGTGCTTCTGTCACTTGCCCCCCAATCTAAACACTTTTGTGAAGTTTTTTTCAATAGTGTTACTACCTTTTGGTTTGTTAAACATTTCCTGAAGTGCTCAGAAAATTTGTTCATCCAGTAGATTAATGAATTGTCTTGTGCTGCTAATTTGAAAATAGACGTCCCCCATTGTTCTGAATGGTTTCTGCCAGGTATCAAACCTTTTACTGTCGACACAGTCTTTTATTGTACCTCTGCATCAGACGTTTACCTTCTTGTACTTCTAAAATTACAGTTTCCTTATTATTGCTTCACACTACATATTTGAAAATGGATACCGGAGCGGCATTGTGCTGTTGTTGATGTAAGGAAGTGCGGTTTACGCGCTGTGCGTTCTCATGTTACGAAGGCATCGTGATTATTTCCTTACGGACAACAGCTTCAAGGTAGATGACGTTTCAGAACAAAGCACTGCTTAATTTCACTTGTAACGAACTGAAAGTCGCAGGATATTATACTGTAGTACCTTCGCTAAATATCGCACCACAGGATGATATGCGGTGAATACAGTAGTGGATGGAGGATCCGTGTGCGATTCCCGGACTTAGAAGATATTTCCGTCTTCACGACTGTGTTTAGACCAGATCCTGGGCCCACAAATATTCTATCTATCGCTATCGGTGCTGTTTGTCCAGATTTAGATTTCTGGGTCGTAAATCTGACCTATCACCTTCAGCTAGTGTCAGGGATTAAAAGTACTCGGAGTTGTGTTCCCACTCCCACACCCAACTTCGTGGAATTGTGCTTCATTAATTAAGCGCAGAAAGGAATTTACTTCTGCGTTTGCATTAGAAAGTGTCGTTAAGTGAACTGAGAAAATACGGAGGGATCCAGTGTGACACTTTTAATTAACCTTTTAAGGCCTAGTGGTACCATCAGGTTTAACGTAACAAGTTATACATTCTGCCCACAGATTTTGTGTGTGTGTTTTGTGTGGATCTCAGAACAAACAATGATTGTTACCATATGCAGCATTTAGTGGTTGGATTTTATAACCGAGACGCAATGTCTACTGCGCGGTACGACTTGAATGTTTAACTATATTACAGGATATTCTTAGTCTTTAAAGTTTTAATAGACCAGTTAATGATAACTGGGGGCCGCGGTGGCGCAGTTGGTTGAGGCACTGCACTACAAACCAGAAGGTCGCGGGTTCGATTCCCGATGGTGTCATTGGAATTTTTCATTGGCATAATCCTTTCGGTCGCACTATGGCCCTGGGGTCGACTAGGCCTGGGAGGTAAACGCGGCCGGTGCCTAGGGCTGACAACATTACCACCTTCAAGTGCCGACTGTCTAGAAGTCTAGGAGCCTCAACCTCCTGGCACCCTAAGGGCCTGTCCAGGCCTGTAATGAGACTGCTTTACCTTTAGTTAATGGTAACTGTTACGAACGCATGAAGTGATAATATGGTTTACGCTGTCACTTTATGCGGGCACGAAAGGTGGTCTTTACCTCCCCAATATCACTTACAGTTGAATATGAAGATCTTCTGGGATTTGACGCTCTTCATTTGGCCAGTATTTTCCGACATTGCGAAGGCACTGCGATCTTGGAAACGTCGGGGACTACAGGCCCGACGACACAGCGTCAAATCCCAGAAGACTTGAATTTTTACAGCACAGTTGTAGGAGCTAAAACTCTTGCACGACGCATAATTATTGTCCGTGACACCGCGAAATTTGTTTAGAGATTTCTTACGACGTACAACTGTTACGTGTAATCGACCTATTCGAAGAAAATAATAAACCCTTTCTGACTTTTTCTAATTTTCTACTTATTCAGTTTTTTCGTTTTAAATTTTAATATTTTTGCTTTGCTTATGCACGAGATCTAGATTTTTTCTGTTAATAGGAATCGCATTAACCTTTTAAAGCCTAGCGGTAACTTCACGTACCACCAGGTTTAACATTAAAAAATTCTACGTGGTGCCCACATTGCGTTTATGTGTTTTGTACGGATCTCAGAACAAACAGCAACTTTTGCCTTATAAAACATTAAGAGACTGGCTTTTATAGCCGAAGTGGAGAGTGTTTACAGCGCGGTGCGAACTGAGTCCTTATATAAAACAGATAACGCTTCGTTTTTAAAGGTTTAATAGAGCGTGCTTTAACTCTGTACGAGGGCCGTTTGAAAAGTAATGCCTCCACCTCGGTTACTTTTGTTTTAATACGGATAGTTTAATAAATTAAACACGAAACTAATTCTTGAAATGAGCCCTTTTATTACCTTATTTACTTTTCCACATAAGCACATGTATTTTACACACACTTCTACCAACGATGGACAAGTTTCTGAAAGCCGTCACGAAAGAACTCCATACTTTGTTTCTTCATCCAGGTCCTGACAGTCCTTTCCAACTCTTCGTTTGAGTCATACAGACATCCACGAAGATCTTCCTTCACTTTTGGAAAAGGTGGAAGTCGCATGGTGCCAGGTATGGAGTGTATGGTGTTTGTGGTGCCTCTATGGTGCCTCGCGAAGTGTGGCCTAGCTTTGTCATGTTGCAGCAAAATGTTCTTCTTGTGCTTGCGAACACTTTAATCGTTGTTTCAAATGTTTTGAGTGTTCCAATGTAGCGCTCTGAGTTGATGTGATGGTGGTCCCAGGTTCAAGGACGTCCATGTGAATCAAACCATATGCGTCCCAAAAACTTTAGGCATGAGTTTCCCTGCCGAAGCCTGGGTTTTGAATTTTTTTTTCATAGGTGAACCTTTGTGATGGGCAGGGCATGTAGCACGTATGGGGGGAAAAGAGGGGTGCATACAGGATTTTGGTGGGGAGACCTGAGGAAGGCGACCACTTGGGAGACCCAGGCGTAGATGGGAAGATAATATTAAAATGGATCTTGAAGAAGTGGGATGGGGGCATGGACTGGATTGAGCTGGCTCAGGATAGGGACAGGTGACGGGTTGTTGTGAATGTGGTAATGAACCTCCGGGTTCCGTAAAATGCGGAGAATTTCTTGACTAGCTGAGAAACTGTTAGCTTCTCAAGAAGGCCTCTACTCCATGTAGTTAGTTACTTGGTTTGTTGGTTGGTTGGTTGGTTGGTTGGTTGGTTGGTTGGTTGGTTGGTTGGTTGGTTGGTTGGTTGGTTGGTTGGTTAGTTAGTTAGTTAGTTAGTTGGTTAGTTAGTTAGTTAGTTAGTTAGTTAGTTAGGTGAAGCTTTGTGATGATATTCCACGGACCGAAACTTGCTTTCGGGTCCATAATGATGCACCCATGTTTTGTCGGCTGTCAGAATTTTGTGAAGAAGTTGCTTACGTTCCTTCTCATAGCGTGAGAAAAGTTGCTGACAAATTGCAACTAATTCAAGCTGATGTCAAAGAAAACGTGGGTAATGAATATTGGCAATATCAAAGTCAGGAATCCTGATTAGGGAAACTCTTCAAAAACTCTAAAAAACAAAAATACGTATGAGCTGTTCTCTTTACCATGGATCCGTTGCTCTTTGCACAGATTTCTGCATCAGGAGACGCTGCTTAACAAGTCAGCGGTTGGAACACCCCGTACTGACGATCCGTATTCAGTTTCAAACATGAATTATAAAAGAGGCTAGACAGACGCCACTCTGGCATTTCTAACGGAAGAGGTGGCAAGTGGTAAAGATGGGAAAGACTGATTTCCGATAATCGAGCAGCTGCAGTGTTTGAACATAAAGTTCATAGCAAGCATATCGAACATCGAATATCGATATATATAGAGGCAATAAATTAGTTTCATGAGACACCATATTGAAATTTACATTAGAGTTCGCGCTTTTAGAATGTTAACCTTTCAAAGCCTAGCGGTAACTTTACATACTACCAGCTTTAACATTAAGAAATTCTACGTGGTGCCCACATTGCGTTTATGTGTTTTGTACGGATCTCAGAACAAACAGCAACTTTTGCTTTATAAAACATTAAGAGATTGGTTTTTATAACCGTGGTGGAGAGTGTTTACAGCGCGGTACGCACTGAGACCTTATATAAAACAGATACGCTTCGTCTTTAAAGGGTAAATGAAGCTTGAGAAGAAATATACTGTAAGCAGTACGACAGTATGTGCAAAGAATATTGCGAGAAAAGTGGAATTACTAAAGTTAGATGGATTTTTAATTTCTCTTGGTAACAAGCATATCAGACGGGTCATGGCCTAATAATGTTCAGAGAGCGTTCCTTCTTTTTCTGCAAGAGACTTCATAATCAACTGAAGAGCGGGGCTTTTAAGTCTAAAGACCATCTGTATAATATTTAAATATTTGTCTCGTACCCCTCAACGGAAATATTACGTCTGCATTAGAAACACAATTTTTAATGTTGGTCGGGGAAGTAACGGCTGTTTTTTCCAAAACCATGCGAAATGTAGTATAAATACAATGCGTGGCCAAAATGCTGTTTCTTAGTGTTATAGCAGCTGCTACATATAATTACCAGTTTGGTTTAAATGGTAATTTAAATTGTTTTATAAAAATACTTGTTGTGGGAATAAAATCACCATTCTACCCGTATTTCGTAGTTTAACCCTTTAACACCAAGTGTTTGTCGTATGTACCGTCATGCGTATCATTAGGTACTCTTCATGCTGTCCACATAATTCAGGCCGATTTTCTTTACATTATGTCTCTTAAGATAAACTTCCATTTTTCCCTAACACACCTTTCACCTACTGATTTTTTAGCGCGTTCGCAAACTTTCGAAAAGCGACTATTAGCTTCGTCTTGTCTGTCTGTCTTCTGTCTGTCTGTCCTTCCGTCCGTCCGTCGGTCCGTCCACATGGACTGCACGGATTTTCGCGAAATTTGATATTTAAGTATTTTTCGAAAATTTGTCAAGAAAATTCAAGTTTTTCATTAAAATCTGACAAGAATAACGGGTACTTTACACGAAGACCTATGTGCATCTCGCTGAATTCTTCTTAAAATGAGAAATACTTCAGGCAAAGTTGTAGAGAAAATCAAAACATATCCAATAACTTCTTTTCAAAAAAACCGTGCTGGATAACTAAGGCTACAGACACACACACAGAATATGTAATACTTACTGCTTTTCCACGGCAACAATGGTTACGCGAACGCGCCTCGATGTTACGTTTGAACGTACATCGCGTTTCTTGTTTAAAATTTACATACCGTGATCTCTGTGAGGTACGAACTTACGCACCGTGATGTGGTTCAAGCAGTTACGTCGTCGGCCCATCTTCGCGGAGGTTCGTGCCCAGTCCCAGGCCAACCTTCTGAGATTGATGGTGAACAAAGTGGCAGTGGTCAGGTTTTTCTTCGAGTGATGTTTTGCCCGTCAGTATCATTCCACTAATGCTTCAGCCTCATCGCAGTCTACATGCTAATCTTAGCAGATGGGATGGCGGCCGAAGCCATACAGCCTTCAAAGAGAAATTCTCTGTCGGATATGAGGCAGCACAGGATAGGAAAGAACTCGGTTAAGATGCTGCACGGTATTTAAACCACGAAAGCTGCTGAAGTACGTCGGGTGACTCTATTGCGTAAGCCTGGAATGGTAGCCTTCACTAAACTAATTCATAAAAACAACTTGGAAATATTTTGTGAAATGTAGCTACGTGTGTAACGAAACGAGGGAAGTTGTGTCACTGGGAAGGCAAGTTACGGTGTGTAATTTTTATTTTGTTCTTTTCCCAGGTTAATATGTTTCGCTTTAATGAAAACTTCTGAACCTCTTTCATACAATTTTTTAGAAATATTTACATATATGATATATTTCGAGTCGTAAGTTTAGAGTCTTTGTTCATCCCCACCCCTGCAAATACAACTTCTGAAATGTTCATATAATACTTATGTTTAACCTTTTAAAGCCTAGCGGTAACTTCACGTACCACCAGGTTTAACATTAAAAAATTCTACGTGGTGCCCACATTGCGTTTATGTGTTTTGTACGGATCTCAGAACAAACAGCAACTTTTGCCTTATAAAACATTAAGAGATTGGTTTTTATAACCGAAGTGGAGAGTGTTTACAGCGCGGTAGGCACGGAGTCCTTATATAAAACAGATACGCTTCATCTTTAAAGGGTTAATCGATGCTTATACATTTATAATTTTGAGTCATTATGGACTATTAAATAACTTATGCGTAGTTTTGAACAAACAATCAGTAAGTAACATCAAATTTAATATGTTTCTTTATAAATCTTATAGTAATTGCGAACGAAAATGTGTTTTACATACTGTTTCAAAAATTCTTATTACTTCTCAAGGATACTGTTAACAATACTCGTTAGCATTGCAAGGCAGGAAATATGCAGTCTCTGAATCAGTATCACTGTGAAAGTGGAATCTTTACTGATGTGAACTTCTGATATGGCCAATACTCAAACCTGCCATTGTTCAGTATGCGCTGCTAGATTCTTCTTTATTGCTTTCTCAGATCTTGTCTGCTTCTTAAGAAGGTGTCCTCGTATTAAACTTCCATTTACAGAGCCTTTGTTCTTTTTAGTTTTGTTCGGCATGAAGTGACTGTTAACAAATTCTGAACCAGGGCCGGTTTAATGGTACTGCACACTGCGCTGTTGCACGATGCCGCACCCTTCGCTGTATTTCAGGTGTTCAGACAAACATAATATCTACGTAAATTCTTACTTAGTAAATACAAGCTAAATTTCCGATATCTGAATTGTCAGTTTAAGACTACGCGTAGATAAGGGCCGCAAATTTATTTTTGCCTTGGGCTCAAGAATTTTTTAAACCGGCTTTGTTCCCGAACTATATTGAGGTTAGAAAGACAGCGATAGATTTATTTGAAGTGGTTTAGGTACACGACACAATCCTATATTTTTGTTAATATTCATTACTACCAATTTTTGTTTTAATAAGTTAATTTTCTTGGGATACTGTAGAAATAACTTAGATTTACATATTATTATATATTAAGGATAGGAATTGTAATTTGGTTTTAAAAAATGCAATTTTAGATTTTAATTTTTTTGTGCTGTAATTTTTTATTTGTTCGTGAAACACACAAGCGAAATTGTACATTCTGTTAAAGAAATTACTTTTTCTTATGTGATAGTTCTAAATACATGATTACTAAATATTGTCATTTTTTGTCATATTTTTTGTGGCCTTTGCACTGAAGTTACCGGAAAGGAGTTTTTTTATATAGGCTTATGTGCAAGTGCTGAGAAAAAGTTGAGGATCAGATAACTTTTCTGAGAGTGACGCCCTTGAGTCCGGTAGGTTCCCACCAACCTTTCAAAATAAAGTATTAACGCCATCGTCAATAAAACTGCCGGTATGATGGAGTCAGGTAATTCCTCTGAAACATCAGTACATAACTAGCAGACTACATGACACCGCGTCACAGAAAACCTTTGTCTCCTCTGTTACCCCCTTGTAAACACAAGGTCTCACAAAAACTTTGAGTATGAAAGTAAATGTGTGCGATGAAATATATCTTTCGTCGAAGATTTTATAGAGTCTGTACTTTTCAACCTTTGGGAAGTTTAATTAGGCTTTAAAACCGACTGATGGTTTCACCACATTCTTCACGCTTGCACAGATGGCAGTGAAATATGAAGATACGCATCGAACCAACAGCACCGCTGAAATGCGCACCAGTATGTAGGTAGTCTGTGAGACTTCTTAAAACCTTCAATTATGCATAACAAAAGCTGATGAGTGGAAGATTAGTGCAAGATGTAGCAAGAATGGAGTACATAAAGCGACCGAATCAACGCACTAATTTGGATAAAGGTGCCCGTTAATGCTGAAAATTCGGTAAATTCAAAATATTAGACGCAGAATACATGAGCTGTTAAGACTGGTTTACTTCCTTTCTTTCTTTGCAACCATCCTTACAAGCCATTTTCGGTTTTTGTGTTCATTTTTTAAGTAAAGGTACCGCAAAACTGACATGTATTGTGACAACAAACGATACGAAATGTATCAATCAAACGGGCCCTATCGGACAACTGTACGTTAGTTCGAAAACCGTCAAATAGAGGTCTGAAAATCGGAGTTTTACTGTACTTATACAAGAAGAGTCCGTCATATTCCGGTCATATCCTGGAAGAAGACATCGCAGCATCGCCATCCCATAGACACGCCTCTGCTTTCCTCGCCGACGCACCTTCTTGCTCTAATTCTACACGAATTATTTTCCTAACGGTATAAACCAGGACGGCCGTAGTAACCACCATAGCCCGCTAAATTTCCGTAGGTACTGTAACCCGGATATACTCCTGGAATTCCTGATCCGCCGTAGCCTAATCCACCGTAACCTAACCCACGGTAGCCTAACCCGCCGTAGCCTAACCCGCTATAACCCACGTTGTTGTAGCCAAGTCTTGAATATCCCAGGCCGTATGGCGACCCATAATATCCTCCGTAGGTAGTTCCAGCGCCGGTGAAATATCCGGGGTACCTTCCGTACAGTTCGCCATTATATACATCGTTCAAATCTCCGTAGCCCGACACTGAAATAGGAGACAAGAATAACGAATAAGTGGCGATTTTAAGGTCAAAACTTGTAGCCACAGCTACTGTAAATACATAATTTTAGAATTTGTCAACATTTCAAATTAAAGGAACCCGCGAAACTTGAATATGATTCAAAATTAATAAACAAGAATAAAGTCGTGCCTATTTCACGTAACACATCGTTTGTAATCATGTGTAATGGGACTGGAGATTACTCTCCATATGTACACACACACACACACACACACACACACACACACACACACACACACACACACACACACANNACACACACACACACACACACACACACACACACACACACACACACACACACACACATACATATATATAATGTTACGGGTCATGTTAGATTTGCAAGACTCAGAATATTGACAGAGGCGGACTCTTGTGAACAAGGTAATGAACTTTCGGCTTCCATAAAATGCCGTAAATTTTACACCAGCTGAGGAAGTAGTAGGTTCTTAGGAAGGTCTCTGCTGCATGTAGTAAGATGGAGGAAAAACCAAAGGTCTTACAATAAGTGAACATGTGGAACTCGCCTAAAGATGGCAGTAGGTGCCGAAACATGACAATTAACTGTATGTTAAATAGAAAATTTACAAAGAGTTTTAGACACAATGTGCGTCCAATTTAAGCATTTCCGATATTTCTTCTTCAAAGGTGTGCAAAAGTTTTAATGTTATTTACCCGAAGCTTGCGTTTCCAGATCATCGGATTTCTTCCCATTATTTTGATCTTGTCCTTGGATTCTTGACCAAAGCATTGCCAGAATTACAAGTGTGATAACCTTTAACAGAAACAAAAGTTAGAAGCGTTATTCTACTTTTGTGAAAAAATATGCAGATGACTATTTGTTCTTTAACTTTTTCTTTAATAAAGTGGCCCGTCTGTCCTATTAGGAATTGAAATTATTTTTTAATACGAGTAAATCATTAGATATTTCGAAGTATCCCTTTCGGTATGGGTCGTCTTATGGTAAGTACAGCCAACTGAAGAATTCTCTAAAAGAAATACTCCATTTTCTTTGTATTAAAACTTTTCTTACAGACGATTCTTTAATAATTGAAATAATCGTTTTTTTTGTCAGAATTCACAAATATTGTCTCCACTGTGAGAAGTAAATGTAACAAGACTGCACAGCTTGTAATTTGTACCCGGACTGCACTCAGCTCTTAGGTATTTTTGTACCTTGGCCGTCTGAACGCTGCTAATTTACACTTTACTTCATTAAGAAAGTATTCGTCTATGATTTTTTTTATGGAAATCCGAATGGCTATGCAACTCTGCAAGGACATGTGATATAAAACGTCATCACATCCGCTCATCCGTTCTGCATTTGGAACACTCTGACAGAAGGACAGATGTAATCCGACTCAAATGTGATGAGTATAATGACAACATGCTTAACTGTTACAGTCCAACTGGGTAAGAGAGACAAATAACGAGAGATATATTGTGAAAACGTACTTAGTTTTCCCCTGATTTAGTAAAAAGACACAGTATCAGATTACTGTATTTGACACATAAAACTTTCCTTATGACCCGTTTGTTATGAGGCGAGATTAGAGGGAAATACAATGTGAATTTAAGCGGAACCCACTCATAGAATCTACAAACCTGCTCATAGTGTGCATGCTAACACTCTCTGTTATACATGAACGTATTTTCGTCGACAGACTGCTCGCCGTATATCGTATGACATCGTTGCTGAATACCAACCGATGACGCCACCCGTTGTGCAGTGTTTAGTACTGCTCAGTCCCGCGTTAAAAAAGACACTTTGATGTCGACCGCTTTACGATTATTAACATTGACGGTACTGTTTCAAGATAGAAGTTACACGAAACAGGATAAAAATCGTGTCTCATTCATCCAGTCCATGTGTTGGTACTGTATTCCTTTTGGATATTTTTTAATCTTATTCTCCCACCCAACACATAACTTCTCGTAAGGGGTCTCTTCCCTTTAGCACTTCCGACTGGAATTTAATAGCAGTGTCTCCCTTTTTTCCTACATGCCCCGCCCACGTGATAACCTTGATTCAGTCAATCGAAGAGTATTTCGTGAAGCCAGAATAGTTTCCTCCCAAGCTGTTTCCAGTTTATGGTTCACCAGTCACTCTACCGGCGACGCTATGCAGTCGGAAATAATGACAGCGCCATCCAGTAAACCACAAAGAGGAGCAGTTTTAATTAGAAACATGAAACATTTCGTTACACGAGGCGCATAATTTTGACAAACTTCCTCTGACTTTGTCCCTAATAACGTCAGGGTTTCGTTGTTTCTCATCACCACATGATTCTAAAACAGACGGAGTCTCACGAACGTATGATGCGATATTTTGTACAGTTCGAGACTCAGCTTTGCGACACTCTAAGGAATAAGATCCAGACGTTTTATAACTCACACCTTCCATTCCCCCAGCTTTTGCGGTCGCGGAGCTGTGTCCCGGATTGTATTTTGTTACACGAGTACCCACGTTTCGGAATAATCTGCTGTCACCATTTTCAGGGTAAATGAGATGTTTTTACCTCTTGTCGAGATTCACGGCGCAATATTTCGCAACAGATTTATCTTATTGCACTGCCAGAATCGCGTATCTGACCCTCAGTCTGTGTTCTTTTGTCGGCAGGCAGTACTCATTTAACGATGCATGGAGTGAAATAGTCCATTGGTCAGGTGACCTAACACAGAGACTCGCGTTGCCCCTTGTATCGTATGCATGGGCCGTAGATATTCACGTGCAACACTTTTCACGTTAAATGTCTGATAGTCTAAATAAATATTACAAATCTTACAGCATGAAACTGAGGTAAAACTAATTCTTACCAGTGTTTTTAGAGCCATATTACATGTCACCTCTTGCTCCTGGCTGCGTGACGTCTTCTGTCAAGAACTGTTTTGTCTTTTGCTATTTATACTTTCCTTCAAGGACCTGACATGCGACTTTTTTCCGTAAATACAACGAGACCTCTGTGCAATTTCTTGCAGAACATTTTCGTAACAAATCGGACCCAGACAATGTTACACCAGCGCGTAAGGTTTATGAATTAGAACTTACAAATAGGGCCTAATTCAGTTAAACTGAACGAGTTTACGCACAGATTTGGTGTTACATAAAATGTTGTTAGTACCAAAACTAGGCGAAGGTTAAATATAATTAGTTTCATTTAGGAAGTGTCAGGTAATTTATATTTTCCTCTGTCGGATGTCGCGCTGAACCTTTGTGTCGTGTTGTGTATATATTTCGCAACAAAACATCCTTGGAAATATTTCCAGCCAGCTGAAATTTTCTGTAATTTAAAAGTAATTATACTCGTCTTTGTAGAGTAGACTAAAATCTCAAGAATTTGTTTGGGCGGTTCTCTTTTAATTTTAGTTCAGAAGATTCATATGTACTCATGATCACTTCATTTAATCTGCATAAAGTAACTTGATAAGAATCGTTGTTATGAATCCAGCTGAAATTTTAACTGCTGCGTTTGACATTTCCCACACTTGGCTATGATTTCCGTATGTAATATTTCCATTGATCAAGTTATATATGTGTATATATATATATATATATTACATCCCTTGAGGGATGCTGTGAAATTACAGCTTATGTCAATATGCAGTGAATTTTAGAAGTTAATGAAAGTAAGCCTCACATAACAAGCCATGTTTCTGCCCAGAGCCATCCATTCATCGGTAAACATGTAGGTTGCAATGCAGCTTCAGCACGTGGACTTCCCGGCCTCTTTGTAACGAGCGACTGTTTTCGATAAACAGTTGCACGTTGCCTACGTGTCAGTAACTATAAAAACGACTTGCTACATGGGGATGAGATAAGAGCAAATGATGCTGGTACATTAAAAGGGGAACTAGATCTGTGTATGTAATATATTTGCAAGTATGGCATTATGCGTTTCTAAATGACGCACCTTAGTAAAAGGATAAGGACAGGAATGGGAAATGCCATAATGAGGTATCTCAAAGATGTGGCAGGATGCAGAATGACGGATCATACATGTGATTAAAATATTAGAGAAGAAATGGGGAGAGAAACAGATAATACCGGAAACCCCAACAGCAAATGTCCTTTTCGTAAAGATAGTTAAAGTAACTGACAGAAGTTACTGCGATTCTTACTGGTGGCGATGATGATGATAATAGTGATGATGTTGGATGTGGAGGTGGTGGTGGTGGTGGTGGTGGTGGTGGTGGCGGTGGCGGTGGCGGCAGCGGTGGTGGTGGTGGTGGTGGTGTTGGTGGTGGTGGTCGTGGTGGTGGCGGCAGCCGTGGTGGTGGCGGGGGTGGTTGTGACGACGACGACGACGACGACGACGACGATAACGATGATGATGGCGGCGGCGGTTGCGACCACTGAGGAACTAGTGATAATAGTAACTGTTATATTGTGTGTACATGTAATTGAAATAATTATTATTAAAATTTATTTCTGATAGTAAATTGTTAAAAATTAATTATTGTCCTCTCAGGAATTTGTTTGCTGAACTATAAAATTCAGATATCAGGATTAGTGCACATGTAGTGACAAAAACAATGATTTAAGTTTACTTACGTATTATCAGGTCCGTTTATTTTAATATTGTAATTAAAATTGCCCTAGAGCACCTTGTTGTCTGCATTTGCGGCCATACATTTTGTGTGTGGAAGATTAATTTATTTAGGCAATACTTACGGCCGTCAGTACACCTGTGTCCTACGCGTTTGCCCTTTTGTATCCTCCCGACGGAATGATTCCCGCCTTTCCTTTTGTTTGTCCCGGTGATAATGCACATTTGCCACCTGCGTTCCGAGTTGCCGTCCTTTCACACAACCCGAGTGTCGACTCACTGGTCACCCTGCTAGGAGTTTCGACATCTCAACTAAAAGCCTACATCATCATCTTCCTAAAAAAAAATTTTCCCGCCTCTTTGTCCCCTCAGACGTATCTCTTCACGTTTTTCTCTATTTTTCTATCACCTCCCTCCTTGATACCATCATCGCATATTGGTTCCCTTGCAGAGACATGACCTGTTTCCCGCTACCTGGATCTTACCATGGTTTTCTATCGCTGCCCATTCCTATACCCTAGCGACTGGAACAGCAAAGTATTCCGAAAAGGTGATAAATTCCTACTGTCTTAGGAGGCGTACAGAAAACACTATTGTATTACTGGAAAGGAATTTCAGTTTTTTTATCTTTGTAGCGAGAGTATCAACGGAAGAGAGATAATTACTTGCGGGGAATTAATGGTGTTCACATCGTATAGTACATGTTATGCATGATAAATATTATAACTAACTCCGTGCAGCAGAGGCCTTCTTGAGAAGCTAACAGTTTCTCAGCTAGTCAAGAAATTCCCCGCATTTTATGGAACCCGGAGGTTCATTACCGCATTCAAAAGAGCCCGCCACCTGTACCTATCCTGGGCCAGCTCAATTCAGTCCATGCCCCATCCCACGTCTTGAGGATACATTTTAATATTGTCCTCCCATCTACACCGGGGTCTCTCAAGTGGTCGCCTTCCCTCAGGTCTCCCCACCAAAATCCTGTATGCACCTCTCTTTTCCCCTATACGTGCTACATTCTCCGCCCATCTCGTTCTTGTCGATTTGAATACCCAAATAATATTTGGCGATGAGTACAGGTCAAGTTCGATAAATATTATATACTTAACGAATATACCTCAGTATAAATATATTTCACCAAGAAGTTTGGTAGCTGGTGAAATGGTAAATATAAAGTTTTGCCTGGCTACGCCATGAATGCATATGGGGAGGAGCAGACGTATAGCTCCACTCATTCTTAAACTCGGCGTTAGATGCAGTAGTGGGTGGTAGAAGAAAATGTTATAAAAATTTTATTGGGTAAGTGTAAGAAAATCTGAACTGCTGAAAAAGTGTAGGAAAGGCAATTAGCATAGACGGATGCTACAGATTCAGAGTGATCGATGACAAAAAGGAGAGCGTCTGAATAGAAACTGCGGACAAAAAGAGCTGTCGTGTCTCGAAAGAGATTGGAAAGGCGACAGGGACAAAGACATGGGGCTGAGAGAGCTGCTGACATGAGATGAAATTAATAGACAATTGTGAAAAATGGGAATTGGATGACTAGTACAGTCTGTTACGTGAGTCATTATCAGACTCTGTATATTTCAGTGAGAAGGTTAGTTCGGCAGTTACCCCGATCAGCGTAACGACTGATTTATCGTGTGTACAGTCACATTATTCGTGTGTATAGTCACATTATTCGTGTGTACAGTCACATTATTCGTGTGTATAGTCACATTATTCGTGTGTACACTCACATTATTCGTGTGTATAGTCACATTATTCCTCAGACTGAAAACGCTTACAGTGATGGGACTTTAATAATAGACCACAACTGTCTCACTGGGTAGATCCTTGTATACTCGCCACTCCTTGTCATCTTCTGCTCCTATCCGGCATCATTAAGTACGCTAAGGGTCAACCAGTGAATGACGTAGCTTATAACACAATTTATTTTAATTTTTGTATTTTCAGCTGTTGTAGTAACACTCAATAGCTCATTGGTGTTGTGCTCATTCACCTGGTGGGTCATGTTTCACGCACGGGGAAATAAAAAATGCAGAGTATTTTGGACAGCATACCTGAAGTCAAGAGTCTAGTATTGCATAGGCCAGCTTTCGCAGTGAACCCTGACCGCGGATGTTGCGAGAGTGGGTTTTTTTTTAAGTGGTGAAGGACCCCGCAGCAGACGCCACGGACGCACTTCAGCCATGAGGCTTATTGTGCAACCTTATGATGAAGATGGTGATTTTTTGTCCTTTCCCTAGTAATGGAGCACCGGTGGAATGAAATCGACAGCGGAAAACCAAAGAACTCGGGGGAAAAACCTGTCCCAGTGCCACTTCGTCCACCACAAATTCCACATGGACTGAGCCGGGATTGAACCCTGGCCTCCGCGGTGGGAGGCCGGCGGCTAACCGTCTGAGCCATGGCACGGCCGAGTGGGGGGGGGGGCTTAAGTGATTAATACGTCATATTAACACCACACCCTTGTTTGTTAAATTCAGGGAAGCGATCATCTGTTACAGTAACTACTGGGGTGCTGTGCGTATGAGGGAACAATATATTTTGTTACAGCCAAACCCCGATATGGCGCCACTGTATGTTACCACAATGTCTGGCGGTAGATCGAGGGTGGTGGTAAATCCCAATATTGTACAATACGGAATTTCTGTTCGCAGGATTTTATGGGCCGTAATTGAAGGTGGTGCTATATAGGGGTTTGGCTTATTTATAATTTTTTTAACAAGGCCGTTGCTAATTAAAATATACAGCATCGAATGGTAGAGTAACTAGTGAATGATAAATTAGAAAGAATATGCAAGAAGTGCTCATGGCCCACTTTGAAGTGGCACTTCGGAATTTCTCTGGAACGACCTAGAAAGCCGCAAATACCTCAATGACCGTAGCTGCTGTCCGAACCAAACTTTCAGTTCGAAGTTTCGCACATAGGATGTAGTAGCGTTAGCCAATCACGTGTATGGTATTTATTTCAATGAATGAGGATTTACTGGTCACGTGTGAGGGTATCAGTTTTTATATAATAATCCTGCTCCATAAAGCGATCTCATTGTGTCTTTTCATTGGTAAGCTGATGCAGGTAGTACCTTTCATATGTTAAATAGAATATTTACTGAATACATATTTGTTATAATTCCTGGTGGTAGTAAAATCTTAAATACCAATCTCAGTGTCCTGTACGAACCTTCATTATTTAATTTCTGCCCTACTTGGTGCACCGTACATTTGTGAATACGTTATGGGTAACAAACATTCAAACAAACAAACAAACAAACAAACAAACAAACAAACAAACAAACAAACAAACTAACTAACTAACTAACTAACTAACTAACTAACTAACTAACTAACTAACTAACTAAATAACTCACTAATTCCATGGAGCAGAGGCCTTATTGAGAAGCTAACAGTTTCTCAGCTAGTCAAGAAGTTCCCCGTACTTTATGGAACCCGGAGGTTCATTACCGCATTCACAAGAGTTCGCCACATGTCCCTATCCTGAGCCAGCTCAATCCAGTCCATGCCCCCCCCCCCATCCCACTTCTTGAAGATCAATACGTTATGGGTAATACAAATTTAAACTCTTCCTCCTGGACAGTAGCTGGAATTTAAAATCCAGCGTCATTGAAGGGTCAGTTACTTCCAGTTTGAGGTGAAGTGTCTGTTATGTGTCATGGCTGCAGTACGTGCATCACTGGAAGGTTAAGCGTGTATAACGTGTAAAGCGATTCTCATGAAGACGTTTATGCCCCGTGTTACGTCAGAACTGATAATAATCGCTTTGTTTGTTGGAAAGTAAGAGTATTTGCTCGTACATCGAACAGTGCTTCATTGTGATTTGCGACATTGAAAGTACATTTTTTGCTGTCAACATCCATAATACAACACAGGGCTCTGTACGGCTGCAAAACTTGATACTGTTATTTCAGTTAGATAAAACTTTAATTTTTAAAATAATTATATTTTGGTATAAATAATATTTGGTATAAATAATAAATTTGTGTTACAAAAATTCGTTGCATTTATAAGCAAATACAAGAATATGGGAAAATAGGATTATCCTGCGTGAGTTTATCTGCGGAGAAATTTAGTGCTTGTATTTAAATTCCGGCGTAAACTTATTCACTAACATGATGTTAGTAAATAACGTAAACATTGAATTAATGAGATATTAAAACCAAGAAGATACTCTGTGGTTTTTTTAGCTAATTATACTGGTGAACGCGGTAGAAATATGTTATGAAATTAAATTAACAGTATGAAGTAATTTGAAAATTGAAAGAAAACTTGACCTTTTAAAGCCTAGCGGTAACTTTACATACCACCAGGTTTACAATTCACAAATTCTACGTGGTGCCCCCATTGCGTTTATGTGTTTTGTACGGATCTCAGAACAAACTGCGACTTTTGCCTTATAAAACATTAAGAGACTGGTTTTTATAACCGAAATGGAGAGTGTTTACAGCGCGGTACGCACTGAGTCCTTATATAAAACAGACACGCTTCGTCTTTAAAGGGTTAAAAGGTACTACTGTTGCCTCTTTTGTGTTGTAGTTTATTATAAGTGGGCCTACATTTGATTGAACACAATTAAAAAACTGCATATATTATTTCGAATTTTGGCAACCAACTTACGTAAAAAAATCTGGCAAACGAACGTGAGAAATTTGTACTATAATACGTTTTTACCATCACAGTATACTTAGTAGTTGCATGTGCTGTATTCGTGTCATTATATCTTTTCCCCAATCACCCACGTATAGTATGAAATAGAATAAATTGCTTGTGATATAGGACGCAGTAATCACCGAAATTCAAAATATTATTTGCTATAAATATTTATTGTATTTTATTACATTGTATATCCACATAATATTATCAGCTGATTATGACAACTCTCAAATAACGTATTTATATCATAGAACATTCTGTTGTTTCATTCTTTGTTAGTAAATAATTTAAGCTGGAAACGTGTAGCAGAAACATGGTAGTAACAAAACATAGTGTACAAAGTGAAGTGTGTAGTGATGTCATAATAATTCTGTTACAGTTGGATTTTAGTGCACATTTTGACAATGAATTCTTTAAAAGTTTCGAATTATTTTAAGGTTTCTAATCCTTGTTAGAACCTATGGATTTTCTAAAGTACAGTACATCATGGCGGCTTCATAGTCATAGCCACAGTCTTTCAACGCCGCTGTGTTGTAATATTGTATTTCAATATTCGTGCATCCTTGGTACTGTCACTGGGAGACCCAAAGATCTCTTATGGAACTTCTGTTTGTCGGATAACATTCTCCTAAATTCATGATCTCACTTCCAGTATTTCTTACTGTACGGCAGGTAGCTTCCCCCATAAGATCCAGAAGTCCCGTAACCAGAAGTGTAGTAACTTCCGAGCCCAGTCCCTCCCAGTCCACCATAATTTCTGTATTTGCCACCATAACCTGTACTCCCGTGTCCTCCATAACCTGAAGTACCATAGCCGCTGCCCCCGGAGAACCCATTGTTCAGACCATATCCACCGCCGAGGCCACCATAACCCGAATCAAATCCACCACCATAACCACCACCATAACCACCATATCCTCCATATCCTCCATATCCTCCATATCCACCGCCGGGGCCGCCATAACCTCCACCGTATCCACCATTTCCACTGGTACCATATCCAGGTCCAAAGCCACCATAACCGCCAAACTTGTTGTATAGAGTGTTGTCCAATCCAAATCCAAAAACTGTAAAAAAAAATAACATCCAGCTGTAATATTGCAACTTCCAAGTCTGTTATTTCTTCTAGTGATGTTTCAAATGTTCATGACAGCGGCGTACAAAATGTGATGGATTTTAGGTTAGAGCAGATGTTCGCCGCAAGTTGGTTGCTGCTGCTTTTTTGGAATGTTCATTTTTTTCATTTCGCATTACAATTAGAACAAGGGGCTGAAGTTTTGACTGCAGTTGTTCATTATTCCATTTTTTGCGTAACGATATTAAACTATCATAAAGCTGAAACATGAAGAATTTTGATACAAATATTAATTTAGAAACCTGAAGTGCATGCACTGTTAATCGTTGTCCCTCTCCTTAGAAAAACCCTGTTGAATACGTAGCACATTTCTTACCTTTGTGTATGTGTATGTATCAGGAACAAAATAATAATTTATTATTTTAAACATTTAATTTGCCTAATACATTTTATATAATTATTGTTACATTCATTGCATGGCGGTACACCATTTGAGAACCACTGGTGTAGATGTTGTTGCAAGTGACACAGCAATGTTCCAGTTCTTCTGCGACTTCTCCTGTACGTGTTATTTATTTATTTATTTATTTATGCAATTACACTCAACATATCAGATTACAGATACTCAAATTTATGATAATTAATGAACAATGAGCGGTGGTAGCTTAAAATGATGTCATTTGCCCCCCCCCCCCTCTTCCCTGGTGGTATGAGTGAATTCACGATGTTTTAAAATTCTGTCGGTTTTCGGGGCCGATGTTTGAATCTAGTGGTTTGTGACAAAACGTTTGTACCGAATCATACGTATGTTAACATAGCATTAATTAAACCTGTAAAGACAAAAACGAACTTAATTACATTTAAATATTTAGTTCGTACCGCACAGTAAACACTTTTCTTCTGGGTTAATGCTGTCTGGGCAAATAGTTGCTGGTTGTTCTGAGAACCGTACAAAACACAGAGACACACTCTGTAATCACATTGTATAATTTTCAGTGTTGAACCTGGGGGTGCATAAAGTAACCACTAGGCTCTAGAGGGTTTAACATTGTGTGAGGATGTGTTTGTTGCAGAGGGAAGGTCACAAATTACTCACTTACGGGCTGTGACGGTAGTTGCCTACTTACGTCTGCCACTCGCTTCGGGATTCAAATCTTCTTTGGTCTTTTCGTCGTTGGTCTCAATTGAAGTCTTTTCTTCACCTAGTGTAAGTGCCAGGGCACACACCAAAAGGACGAGACAGCGCATCTAAACAAGAAAGTACTGTTGTTAGAAACTGTTTCTTCTGCTCCGTTACTTCGAATGCTGTTTGCCTTCGAACTGTTACTTATTTTCATCTGTGTAGGCCTGAGTGACATAGAACAGGTCTAGAAAAGCACAGTCCATTACATTTTGGAGCTACCTTAGAAATTTACTTGTAAATATGGACCTATTAAAGCAGAAGAAATTTACTTAGACGCACAAAATACGATTTATTAGCCTTGGAGTTTAACCCTTTAAAGACGAAGCGTATCTGTTCTATGTAAGGACTCAGTGCGTACCACGCAGTAAACACTCCACTTCGGTCATAAAAACCAGTCTCTTAATGTTTTATAAGGCAAAAGTTGCTGTTTGTTCTGAGATCCGTACAAAACACATAAACGCAATGTGGGCACCACGTAGAATTTTTTAATGTTAAACCTGGTCGTGTATAAAGTTACTGCTAGGCTTTAAAAGGTTAATGCAGGTAAATAACATGGGGAAATAACATGGACCAACAGTGTCCTTGTTCGTTTGTACGTGTTTTATACAGGCTGTCCCGTAAAATACCTTGAAGCCCCAGATGGGGAGTAGAGGTATTTCTACTCGTTGTTTAACCTCAGCGCTAGATGAGGGTGGGTAGCTGATGCCTCGACGCGGCCGCTTTACCCCCGGGAAAGAGACCCGACGTAACATTGTACAGGAGACTGCGTGGGCCTTAGGGCTCGTCTGGACGGGTGCGGAAAATTTCGCCCCCACCTTTCTTTGACAAAACTTTTCACTCACCCACTTTAACATTATGAATTTTTGCGATTGCATTGAACCCGCAGAGGTAAGAAAAGTGAGGGAGCGGTCTAAGAACTGACAGAATGATTTCCTATCATTATTGCAACGCTTGGTTAACACTTCGAAACAATGCGGCTATTTGAAATGTGTATGTTAGGACGCAACAACTGAGCCCGTGACCAACAGATTACTGTAATTATGAGTTGTTAATGGAAGCAAAGCAGACTTTTGGAGTAGCTTTCCTAGTCATCATTGTGTGATGCATGGTTCTGCTCGCTTTTGCTGTAAGGTTCGCATTAGCTTCGACCGTAGATCTTGCGCCATTATGAGATTGAAAGGAAATCAGAAAAGTTTGGAGCTGGTTGAAAGACATAAGCCTTTGACCACTTCTCCTTATATTCGCTTACTGGTTGGGAATATAAGTAACACGAGGTAAAGTAAGGGTATTATAAGGGATAATTAGCAGGAAGTAGGCCCTATAACCTGTTATTAATTGCAGAGGAAAATGCTTATGTCTCCGTATCTTGTGGAACAAATGGAGTGTGAAGTCATAATGTAAGGAACTACGCTATTCAGATGGATTTAGTTGCTATGGCAATTCACAGGAAATCAATTTTGCTTTCATTAAAATTTTATTGAAGTCCTTCCTTTGTGGCTCACTTCATAACAAGTTTATTTTTAAGATCAGTGATTTAGGATTTTTTTGACGTTACGTATCTTCCCATTATTTTAAAGAGCAGCACACGTCTTTAGAGGGCACTGGTGTCCTTTTTTCTGTTTTCCACGCTTTAGTCTCGGAGTCAATGTCTGTAAGGTCCTGAAATTGGTCACCGTGGTTCAGTCGTTTTTCTCTGCGACGGTCTGATCAGTCGTCCAGAGGAGTCCTACCAAGTGTGGTCTAGAAACCTCCGAAAGGAGGCGGCCTAGGCCCGATCTGGGCTGTTGCGCCACAGGAAAGGAAACACTCAGACGTTCTTTCCTTCCTTCTTTATCTAAGCTAACGCTGACATGTGTTTCCATACAAAAAACTTCAAATACCAACGAATGCACTAAGAGTTTTTTTCGTCAATTAAAACACACTCCTACATGTTTCGACCCTGCTGGGTCATCTTCAGGGAGAAACTTTCCGTTATCGTTCTCCCTGAAGATGACCCAGCAGGTTCGAAGCATGTAGGAGTGTGTTATAATTGACGAAAAAACTCTTTGTGCATTCGTTGGTGTTTAAAGTTTTTTGTATAATATAGTGCACAGACATGGAACACATTGTGTTTTCATGTTCAAAGTTACTGTTTTCTGTTTTTTGTGCAGCCCTGCCGGTTTCAGTTCATCTAAATTAATTCCATAGATGTAGAGGCCACAAAGTCACCGTCCATAATGACATAGTTCGGAATTCTGCGGTCCTTGGTTCAAGTCAGTAATCCTGTGTATGGTGGTTTTCTGTCTTATAATGTTCGGAAATGCGTATGACCCAAATATTAATGGCTAGACATGTATATTCTCTGTAAACACCAAGTATGATGAGAATTCCATACACCCTGAAGAGCACCAGTGCATGAAACTGATGTACCACACCGCCTGACACAACGCACATCGTACACTGTAGCAGGTCGAGTTCGCTTCACATCATAACGCACCGAGACAGATATTTGTATGCATACTCCATAAAGAGTGTAACAGTTGGATACTTCTGCCTGGAGGTACTCACATTAAAAAAATTTAAATTTACAATACTGTGCATTTTGGAATTTTAATATTTTAATCATTTTAATGAAAGTGACACAATAACGACATAAGCGGTTTGGCCTTGTATTCCTTCGTTCAGGTAATTCCCTGATGATGGCACTCCGGCGCCGAAACATGTAGGAGTTTTATATTTACTTCTGCGTATATTTTGTTGAGTGCGTAAGTTGATTAATGTATTAATTGTAAGAATATGCGCGGTGTGAATAACCTAAAAAAATGGTGCACCGAAACTTCGCCTGTTCCCCCCTCCCCCCCCCGCCCCACATACTCGTATTTCTCTTTCTCTATCATTAACCTTTTAAAGCCTAGCGGTATCTTTACATACGACCAGGTTTAAGGTTAAAAAATTCTACGTTCTGCCCACATTGCGTTTATGTGTTTTGTACGGATCTCAGAACAAACAGCAACTTTTGCCTTACAAAACATTAAGAGACTGGTTTTTATAACCGAAGTAGAGAGTGTTTACAGCGCGGTACGCGCTGAATCCTTGTATAAAACAGATACGCTTCGTCTTTAAAGGGTTAAAAAATGGTGTAAAGACGAATCGATTTTAACTGCTTATACCCAAATAGTACGTGCCGTTCAAGATATTACGCTTGTTCTTTTTACTTCTATTTGTAAGATAGCGAGAGGGTACGCTGTGAGACGAGAGGCGGAGTTCTGGTAGATACTCAAGTCTTGTATTTAGTTAGCATTGTTTTATAGGCAAAGGGTTGGCACACACATACTGGACACACAACCGTACAGCGGCCTGGATATAACGTAATGATGTAAGATTTAGACTGCGTACATCAGTGATCACACGGTGTAGAATTAAACCACTGAAACTGAGGAAAGTTTTCTCCTGAACTTAAAGCCGCAAATGGTACATGACACGAGAAAGCAAAAAATGCCTATATTTATATAGGAGTTGTTATCAAGGTCGGCTTATTAAAAAATTGTAGTTTCTGTACAATGTCAATAAGTATTCCGGCGAAACTGAATTACGTACGCCGTGCTGTGTTTAACATAGGTTCGTGTTAGATTATAGTTCCTGACTGACTGACTGACTGACTTACTGACTGACTGACTGTCGACTATAAATGTAAATTTATGCAGCATAGCACTTCTTGAGAAGCTAATACTGGGTCGGCTATTCCGTTACCTCAGTGCATTCTATGGAATCCTGATGTCCATCACCGTCTTCACAAAAGCCCGGCGCTGGTCTCCGTCGGGAGCCAGATGAAGCCACTCAACACCCAAATATCATACTTAAGATCGATTTTAATATTATCCTCGCATCTACACCAATGCCTTCCAAGTAGTTTTGTTTAAGCAGTATTTCCTTCTAAACATTTCTATGCATTTTTTCTTGTCTCATACTAATCTCGTCCTCTTTCCTTGATAAGCGTAATAATATTTGGTAAAAATTACTTATGGCTTTCATAATTATGCAGTTTTCGTCGTCCTCCTGCTACTTTGCCCTTGTTTGGTCCAAATATTCTCCGGAACATCTGCTTTTCGCACAGCCTCAGTCTTTGCGCGTCCCTCAATGTGAGACCAAGCTTCCGAACATAAGACGCAAAACTGTAGTTTTTTAAATATATTTTAACCTTTACATTTCTAGATAACGGGAAATCAAGATGTTCTGAGTCGAATGGTAGGTAACATTCGCCAAATTAACCTGGGCTTTATTTCTTGGAGAATACAGTTTTGATTTATTAGTCTTTCCCAAAAATTTGGAATTCGCTACGTTTTGAAGAATGAAGGTAGCGTATAAAGAATACTCATATAAACTGAGGTACTGGAGGAAATGTGTTTTGAATTGAGTGGCAGATGAACGAGTTAAAAGTATGTGTGATTTAACCCTTTAAAGACGAAGCGTATCTGTTTTATATAAGAACTCAGTGCGTACCGCTCTGTAAACACTCTCCACTTCGGTTATAAAGACCAATCTCTTAATGTTTTATGAGGCAAAGTTGCTGTTTGTTCTGAGATCCGTACAAAACACATAAACGCAATGTGGGCACCACGTAGAATTTTTTAATGTTAAACCTGGTCGTACGTAAAGTTACCAGGCTTCCGCCGCGATGTAAGTGACGCGCGCTCTTCTGGGATTCTCCGAAAAGTAGAATGGCCATTCCTTACCGACATTCGGGAGAACCTGTCGGTGCCATCTTCAAGGGTCAAACAGTCCAAGACTTGGACTGTTTGGTCTTTTTCAGACCGAGATTCGAAATGGCAATCTTCAGAATATAAGCCTGGAGGGTTACTGCTACGTCAGTGTGTGCGCTGCAGTATGTTATGGTCAGTAAAACCGTCATATCCTTCTCGGCCATTGAAACAGGATGTTACAGTCACACAGTGCATCTGATGTTCCGGTACAGAGCTATTTTTTCACACGTAGTGATTATATTGTACCTCAGAACTCTTGTTACAAATTTCAGGGTTCGAAATAGACATTCAGTTTTCAGTTTTAGCTTAGGCGAAATGCTCCCTTTAGGGAACAAGTAACATTCAGTGAGTAACTAAATTGTCACGTATTATTTGCATTTCATATGTCCCATTACAGCTTTTATTCGAACACGTAAATATTTAACTACGGAAATGTGAAGTGCATGTATAATGTGTTTGTAAGATTTTTCAAGAAAAAGTATACGTAAAGAAGCTATTAAAAAGTTGAAAGGGGTGGTGAAACCTCGTTATAAAGTGTTTAAAATGCATAGAAACTGTATTTTAAGAGTGCTCTCTCCTGTGATGGGACACTCCAGTCTGGTGCAATGTAAGAGGCGTTTCAGAAGAACTTCCCACTTCCATTTTTAAAGTACAAAGAATAATTTCGCCTTCCTTATGATATTAGTCAGAGGCCTTATTTTTCTTTGAGTTTTTATATTTCGTAATTTTGAATTTGAAACTCGCCTACTTTAGACTTAAAGAAATACATTTTTGTAGCTAGAATATCTTACAAATTATTGCGGTTGGATCAGAGACATTTGAAAATTATTACAAGTGACAGTTGTCTCTTAAAATTATCTGGTAAAACCCGAGCAGGTTAGCATATCTCTAGCACTTACATTTCGCATGCATTCGGTTCAGTTACCGTCAGCAGCTGTCTCTTCCCTGTGTCCTCCTCCGCCAGCCTGTGGCAGTACTTGTGTACAAGTAATGGCGCTAATTTCTATACCAGGTCCAAACGGGTAAGCTTTATAGTGTTACATAATGTCGGAAGCAGAACTGATTTACGAAATGTTATGTTTACTTACCAGACAATTAGCGAAGGAAGATCTCCAACCGATATGTTGGTTTGATAATATAATTGTCCCAGTTTTAGACTTACTTTTCGAAGTTTAATAACATTAAAATTTATATTATTATTTGAAATAAAACACAGCTTACCGGTTCGATTTTGCATTTTGGTTAGTGGAATCATCTTAATGTGTGTACAAAGAAAGTCTGTGTGTTTGGCGTCGGTTATAAACCAAAGGTAGGTAAGCTTATATGTCGGCTGTGGTAGCCTGCCTGATTTTTAAACTGTAATTTCAGCAGGTTATCGTAATATCTAATAGTCTAAATATCCTTCAATCGCAAATTTTATGGAATTTACGTAAGGAGTTAGTCTTTGTAAACGAGAAATCATATCGCCAATTGTAAAGTAATTTTACCATAACCTCTTAGTCTCCAGAAAAGTGACAATCTGGATTTAAATATTTTACCGAATTTAAAGAACAGTTTAAAGGAAAAAGTGAAAAGGAATAAAATGTTTTTCCCATCAGTGTCTTTGAGACACAATAATTAAAGTATTCAGTTTTCACTATTCGCAACACGATCATCAAAACTGTGTTACGGGGAAATTTCATTTTTTTCTTTAGGCGGGAGCTTTAAGACGGGGAGAAAATTGGAACTAAAAGCGGTTACTGTAGCTTGACCGAAGAACATAAGGGAGGTTACTAAAATTGTCATTTACATAGCAAGCGACTCAGAAAACAAATTCACAAAAACGCTATGCTTTAAAACGTGACGTCAGAATATAATTTTGTTTTCTCACTCTCGAATACGGCTGAGTATGAAAATATTTGACTTGGCAAAAAGCACAAAACTACTAAAATATGTTCACATTTGAAGTGCAAGACTTTTTAATCTTAGCTGCTTTCCCCACAGAGGACGGGGATTTTTACTTAGCCTTCCATAACAAGTATACGCACCTTTGAATCTGTATTGTAAGCCCATATTTACGAATGAGAAAATTTTAAAATTATACTTTCTCTTTGGCAGAGAAAAACCCAACAGAGTATTAAATTTGTAACATTAGCCACAGGAAGCTTATAATCAATACGCATCTTAAACGTATGCTGTGAGATACTCAAAACAGTGAACAAACCAAGCCAAATAATATCTTGAAGAAATTGTGTGTATGCAATTTCTTTATGTTAAATCACTGCATTTTTACATATTTGGGCGTTACATGCATACTTCACAGCACACATTGAATGCACGTTGGACTATGTGCATATTTGCAAATATACGTATGTCATAATCACTATAATAATAATAATAATAATAATAATAATAATAATAATAATAGTAAGTTATAAAATTTGCATCGCTAGGATTTTCCGTAAGTCAAATGTTTATTTTGTTGCAATATATCATTTAAATATACGGTGCCTACTTGCTGTTATTTATATTACTTGAACATAGTATTGTTTAAAAACATACTTGTATGAATCATTCTTACTACAGACACACACACACTCACACACACATATAATTGATCATCCTCTTATGTACTACCCATTCAAATATCCAATTACTAGAATTAGTAATAACTCAAAAAATGAAACAGTCTTTTACAGTATAATTATATCACCAGACGCTCACTCAAGGAGTTATTTAACCATTCATCCAGTTACGTGAACACTTTTGCGTAATGTCAGGTCAAGCATTCACTAGCCTAGCATTAATTTCAGTCATTCAGGTTCCTGTAAACACGTCCCACCAATTTGTTAGAGCTCTGAATCTCACTTCAACATTTGATGTATCATATTCTTTAGGCGTCTTAAGGAATACAACACCGTTGTAGGTCGGTATAAATTTACTGACTTTTCGGAAGAATTTGCTGCCTCCGTCTTCGTGGTAGAATATGGAGAGAGCACGTTTCTTCAAAACGTAGGAGAAATTATACCAGGTTACTTGCGGTCACATCAAAGAAAGCTGTCGTTTTACAAGTGAGAACCCCAAATTTTATGTTTATTTTATCACTAACAGTCATTGAATTATTGAATTGATATTTTTTTCTGAGTGAATCTTTCGCGTCGAAGCAGCGCGTTTAGTTATTTGCTGCTGATCTGTTCCATGAGGAACCATAAGAAGCGTAGTAAGTAACAATAAATAAAGTTGATGGTCAATGATGTGTGTCGCTCCTACCTGCCAATGAGTTTCCATGTTCCTGGCTGTCCTGCAACTAGTAAGGTTGTGTGAGCACCCGTTCTTTTTATACAGACAAGGGGGATTCCCTTGACCTATGTTGTAATAATTACATACTTGTGTGCCATGCCTATCCATTCGTATTTCGAACAATGTTTGAAAAAGAAACAATTTCAAGACCATGTCTATGGGAAAGAAAATAGATAACAAAAGAAAATAATTATCATTTCCGGCCATATCTTTTCACTTTCTAAGCATACTTCCAGTGTAAACATTCTGTTTAAAGAGCGGTCTGAAAAGCGTAACGGGTTGTCGTTAAGGTTGGGTGGAATTACCCGTGTTTTTGACTCACATCACATGCCCGCCCAGAAATCGGTCAAGGTTGTGGGACGTCACACAAAGGAGCAGTCGACACAGTCAGATGAACACAGAAATTGAATGTTGTCTAGAAAAATGTTTTTAAAATGGTCACTGAACGAAAGACAACACTAGTTCACTTAAGTGACGGGAGTAATTCCTCGCCAAACGCAGGGACTATTTTCCTGAAGAAAACAGCAGAAGCAGTGTACGCATAGGGTAACACCGAGGCGCGTTCGCGTAACTCTTTTTGTCGTGGAAGAGCAATAAGTATTAAATAGTATTAAAGTGTGTCTGCATTCTTGCCTTAGTTATCCAGCATGCAAAGCGCATGCGCTGTATCGTACTCTTATGCGTGACCTGTCTGGCTCCACCATATTTTTTCACATTATCTCATAAACGGGACGATTTTCGGAAGAAATTATTTAACATAAAATGTTTCTTTTGATTTCCTCTACAACTTTCTTCTGAAATATTTAATCATTCTGAGAAGAAATGAGAGAGATTTTGTCATAAATGTATATAGGTTCGCATTAGCGTACCCGTTTTTCTTGTCAAATATCAATAAAACTTGAATTTTCTCGACAGATTTTCGAAGAATTATCAAATATCAAATTTCGTGAAAATTCGTTCAGTGGGAGCTGTTTTTTTTACTTGCGGATGGGCAGACAGACGTGAGGAAGTTAATAGTTGCTTCTCGCACTTTTGCGAACGCGCTTAGAAAAAGGTATTGACGTTTGCAAAACCAAGACCTTGAATGAAAATGGTTTGGGGGAATCTCAAAATCTGGTGACTCATCCCATTTAAATACACACACAGTTTTAGTGTGAAAGTCTCAAGGTAACAGACAACGTGGAAATTGTCAGTTCAGATGGGAAAAAATCGTTATCACCTAAGCGACCAGCCTACCTGTACGTACCGCCACGTTTAACACTACAGGCTGCAATTTGCCCACGCAGTGTATTTATTTTTGTTGTGTGCAATTTTTCAAAATAATCTGTGGTTGTTATCCTGTACGACGTTCACCGATTAGTTTTTATAGTGGAAACACGTGTTCTCCGTGAGGTAGGATCTGAATCTTTATGTAAAATGTACATTTATTTTAGTATTCAAAGGGTTAAATTTTGTGTTACATACGTATACATAGTGTGGTACAATATGGAGGGAATTTGACTGATCATAGAGCACAGACTGCAGAGAATGTGGGTCTCGTATTGCAGAACATACAGTCGTTTATTATACGCACAAAGACTGAAAACCATTTGTTTATGAAGGACCTGTGGCGGAGAAACTGAATACAAAAGCAGTATCTGATGTATTTTAAGTCTGCTATCGGCAGGGATTCCTGTATGCCAAGGGCGATGCTTCGGTTTATTTTCTCGAATTATTTCTTGACGTATTTGGATGGTCTGCTTGAGGTTTGTTGGCAAAAGAGAAGTTTTGTACAGAATTGTAATTGGACCATCTGAGGGAAATTTGATGTGACAGAAGTAGGAGAAAATGAGAGGGAAGTATTTAATGGGTGTTGGAAATAAGGTGTTGGAATGGGCACTGAATTAAAGTGACATTGGGCAGGATCCAGTGTGAAGTGAATGTGAACACGTTAGTTAATAGGTTCTTAATGTAAGAATCAGTAAATTTTTGGACCAGATTTGGAATACAGTTTCTCAAAGAGCTGTTAGGACTGGCTGTTTGCCTAAAGAAAGGTCTACAAAGCTAACTTTCTACACGTGTTACGTTTCTTGACACTTAGTTGCCAGTCTGTCGCTTTGACCGCTGTAACTAAGGCAGTAGAGCCGCCATTAACCCTCCCGTTTGCACATCACTCCATATTTACATCTGATATGGAAGATGATTCTTACTTTCTGTGCAGTCAATTTATTCCCAACTGTCCTGTTTTCCTGCCAGTTTTAGGATGAGACCAAATTTTCCATCATGAATATCGATACACGAAGGAATATAGCAGAATTTTTTTGAACATACAAGATTTTGTCAGGAAAGTTACATCGCTAATGTTCTCAGTGGCTGCTTTTCGGGAAAATAAATTAGTTTCCAGGTCGCTTTTATGCAATTACTGAATTTCATAGTCGCCCACTCAACGTTACGACGCTAATCACCTGTTGTGGCAGACCTTTGTGTTGCTCGTGGGGAGAGGGACTCTAATTTATGTACAGGCGGTCTGAGGGAGGCTAGGCCTTTCTATTGTGATACAAGAACTTTAAATTACGCAACAGGTTTTACAAAAGACCTATTTCTTTCCTGTCGCATATTTATTTCGTATACCGTATATCGTATCAACTTAAAACGACACAGAAAACACCTTTACTATAAGTACTTAATATTTTAAGCGTGTGGGTGGACGTTACCTTCCGTGACATTAATTTTTATGCGTGAGAAGAATGTGCCCCTGAAAATGCGGAGAAATAGCGAACTTTTTGTACACCTCAATGATCCTTGGGGGATTTAACAAAACGTGACGAATTTTTAGAGTAACAACGTTTTTTCTGAAGAAGGACACTCCTACATGTAATTAGTTTGGGAGAAGATATATTAATTTTTTTAAGAGCCTGCGGTTTCGTCATACACCACTAGGTGTGTGATGTTCAAAAATTCAACATTCTGCACATAGATTTGCGTCTCTGTAATTGTTATGGTCCCCCGAACAAGCAGAGAGTATTTCCGCATTCAACTTTGATTGGATTTTATAACCGCGACGGAGAGTGTGGATTTTATAACCGCGACGGAGAGTGCTTACTGCGCGGTGCGATTTGAATATTTAAATGTGATTCAGGTTAACCGTGGTCTTTAAAGTGTTAAATTTCCACTCAGTCTTGTTCGGTTTGACAACCTCATCAAGCGATTCATATACACCAATATGTCAGGGACCGACTCCGTGTCCGTCATTAGGGTTAAAACTCTGTAAGCTATCCGTAAGTAAACGTTTGATTTTCACCGCTATTTTCATATAAATTTATCTTCGAGGGCTAACCTTAAAAAAACCCATCAAAAATGTATGCAAGCCCTATATTTGTACTTACATTCATATGTATATACAGCGTATAGGTATATTTACACTCTATAATACGGTATGACTTATGATTGATTAGAAAATGCAGTCAAGGAAGAAGGCAGCAATAACCTGCAGCGAGAAGTACTTTGCTTCAGTCGATACTGCAGTGTTAAACCCTTGCTATAAAGTTGAAGTATCGTACGTTGTAAGTAAAGCTGTTATTTCAGAGAGTCCCTGGAGGGTTATAATTTTTAACGGCGGATTAGTGGGAGGATTGTCTGTCAAAACTGTAGCTAGAGGTAGAGAACCTTACATTTTTTAATTTAATTTTTGTACGTTGTTCCGTCAGTGGGTGTGCGTGCCGAGTATGGGAAAACAAAACATTCAAGAGCTGTAGTAGTTTGTACGCAGATGACATGCCGTATGTAGTGCTTCAGGGTTTGTAATGAATCTCTGTTAAAAACGAGATAAACATTTTTAAAATCGCACTGAACTCTTACGGTATTATTATCTGCATCCTCCCAGCCTCCTGTTCGATGGGAAATGGGGCTCATTGCCGCGGGTAAAGCGGCCGAGGCGTTATGTTCACCACCCGCCGCTATCTCGTGCCGAGGTTAAGAGTGAGTGGAGCTATACATCTCTTCCCCCTATACGCCTTCATGGCTTGGACGGGGACAAGCTTACCTTTAACACTGTCTTGTCTGTGTTCTAATTGGATAACGTAAGATTACGTCACGTTGTTTTAACTTAGCTTCAGTGGAGTTATTTAAATCTGTGTTTGCTGTGACTGCTGTGTGGATCTGACGTGCGTCAGTAAGTTTACGAGAGGTTTGACAGCAGATTTTATTCCTTATATAGCTACAAATTACGCCCAGTCAGCAAACCGAATGACTCTCAATTGGAAGGCCCAGGTTCGGCTTCCGAAATCGAAGAAGACGCACTCGTGGCTTGTGTTGGAAATGCTCTGTTAAAATATCACAGGAGCTGTGTTTATTCTGACTGAGGCTTTTGTGGTTTCTACCCAGTCACTCCAGGGAAGTGCCTTTAATTAAGTACGATCGCTTTCCCTTCCCCTTAAGTCTATTAAGCTGCAGACTTACCATCCGTTCATTCGACGTTATGTATTTTGAGTCACGTCTGCCTGATACGTGGTGCGTAATGTGATTGAGTGAATCTACTTTTATCGATTATTATTAGTATCGATAGTAACCATTTTGTGTCGCGTATTAACGTCTGAACTTGAACAGTATTGCTTACTGTCAACGGTAACAAGGTTTTAGTGGAGTACCGCGTGGATGAGGAGAGAATATTTTCTTTAACTTTGCGAAAGTGGTTATAGATGTAGTTAAAAGAGCCATAGGTCGCAGAGTACAGAATTTAAAATAGAAGTACAAGTACATAAATATAGATATTTGTTATTACATGGAATAATCCGTTTATATTGCAGTGGCATCTTATACTACGACTTCTGAAAATACAAAGAATTCAAAGAACACAACCAAATCGTATTAATGCTGTCTGGTATAATTTCCTTTGTAGTAGCTTGCTGACATTTGACATTTGCCGTGAAGATTATCTGTGCGTGTTTATGTCTAAGACATAATACAGGCCTATTATTGAATACAATGGTGTAGTCAAAACATTACGATAACAGCGATTTAACGTGACATGATTTCACTGCTAGAGGTAGAAAGTGACAGAGTGTTGAGTCACTGCAGAGAACGTTAAACGCATTCCTCTGTATAGTAACGTGTAGTTTAATTGAAACATTCCTTTAAAAGAATGCAGTGTTGTAAATTACAAGTAATGTACAAATGAGTTTAACTGCTTAAAATGAATAGAGAGTAACGTTTCATAAATTTTGCTTTTAAGGCACGTAACAGTCTTAGATGTGTTTAAGAAAGGAAAATTCTTTAGGATTTCGTTAGCTGGCTCAAGCCGTAACTCCTTTGTTTTGTATTGTTTTATTTTATGCTCACATTTAAGCAGTTTGAATATAACGGCTGTTTTAAATTCACTGTGCTCAGATGTTATCCTTCGTATGTCTTACGTAACAGATCACAACCTGTTGCAACTTTTATTGGTCTCTGTTATTGAATGATATATTTTTAGGTTGTAAAGAAGTATCTACTATATATTTTGTTACAACGTATATTTCTCCGTCGTCAGTTGGCTCTGTAAACTTTGAAGATTGAAACTCGTCTAACTAGGAACATTGCTTTTAAAATACAGTTCTTATTTCACAGTTAACTCGCCGAATCTTTATTACGAATATTAGCCGGTTAACGTGGTTTAACCCTTTAAAGACGAAAAATAACCTACAGTTTATTTAAAGTTTCAGTCCGTACCACACAGTAAACACTTTCCTTCTCGTTAATTAGAACAAACCAACAATTATGCACAAAATTCACGAAGTTATATTTACACTGACAGTGTCCCTACATGTTTCATTGGACATGCCTTCATCTTCAGGCTATACAAAGTGTTACAGGTACCAAAACATCAAGAAGTATAAACATCTTCTTATATACATCAAAACTGATTTATCTTCTTCTTCTTAGTCCTTCCCTCTTCTACCTACTTGTTCACAGTAGGTGTCGAGGGTTTCTTGTGATTTCATTTCCTCACACTCAGACACACACCACAGTCGGTAGGACTCCTCTGGACGAGGGATCGGCCCGTCGCAGAGACCTCTACCTGACAACACAAACACTGTACAAGACAAACATCCATGCCCCCGGTGGGATTCGAACCCACGATCCCAGCAAGCGCTCAGCCGCTGACATACGCCTTAGCTGATTTATAATAAAACCCTAAAAAACGAGCGACATATGGACGTAAAGTTAATTAACTAATTAGTTGACTTCACATCGATATGCTGCTCGCTTTTTAGATTTTTATTATAAATCAGTTTTGATCTATAAAAGAAGATATTTACACTTCTTGATGTTTTTGGTACCTGTAACACTTTGTATCCCCTGAAGATGATGGCATGTCCATTGAAACATGTAGGGATAATGTCAATGTAAATATAACTTTGTGATTTTCGTGCATAATTGTTGGTTTGTTCTAATTACCTTGTAATATGCACGGTGTACAACATATAAAAAGCTTTCCTTCTCGGTTACAAAAACCAAACAGTTAATGCAGTATAGAGGAATAATAATAGCTGTTTGTTTTTGGATCCACACAAGACACATAAATACACGTTTATAGGCACAGTATAGGATTTCGAACGTTAAACTTGGTGGTATATTTAGTGACCACTAGGCTTTAAAAGTTTAAGAAAGTAATTCCCGATTAGTGTGGCAGTCATACGAAAATCGTAAATGTGGTATGAGCAAAAGTAACGGGCCCTTGATTGTACAATAACTGGTACGTATATTTACCACTGTATTGTCAAGTTTTAACCAGCGGCGTATTTAGTGAAAAAATGAAGGCCCAATCCGTTAAAAATGCCGGGGGGGGGGGGGGCGACACATCTAAGGTGATTACATAGTCAGGATTAGTTAATGACGGCTTGTGTTAAAATATTTTATATTCTGTTGTATTTTGTTTGTATACTCTGACACCTAAAATCTATTTTAAATTCGAAACAAATGTATTGTTATCACAGCATCTGCATCATAATATTTGAAACTATTTGCCCTACTGTGTAATACAGGACAGTTCCGGGTGCGGTAACAATGTGTACACATACACAGTTTGGTTTTAAAAGTACAAAGAGAAGGCAATAATTTATACATGTTCACATTTTTTACGGATTCAGATTCATCAAAAATAACGTCTGAAAGCATTCTGGTGATGGCATCAGTAGACTGTTCGTCTGTTAAATCCATTGCCCTTCACTGTGTGTCTGTTTTTGAAAAGGTTCGAAATATTGACTCAATGTATTTAATATTTTACTACACTTTCCGTGCAGTTGTTTATTATTTTTGTACAGACTTACTAATCGCCAACTACTGCACAATTATTTCCCTCTCGTCAACATGTTTCGGCTGCAATCATTCAGTCATCATCAGGGAGCACATTTTCTCAGACAACAAGCAGCATATTACAAATCGATGAATGTTAGGTTATTTTTACATCTATTATGGTAACTACCATTATGTGCTAAAACATGTATACTACAAATAGTGTTGATGTATGAAAATTGGTGTTGTATAAAATTATTGAGTGTAAACATAAATTAAAATCTGTTTCCAAACATCTAGGTCATTCTTGATTCCACTTGTGAACCGTACACGAGGATTAAAACCAGACGTTGCTCCCCATACATTGGACTGAAGAATGACCTAGATGTTTGGAAACAGGTTTTAATCTATGGCTATATTCAACAATTTTATACAACACCAAGTTTCATATATCAACACTATTTGTAGTATGTATGTTTTAGCATGTATTTTTAGCATATGATGGTGGTTACCATAATAGATGTAAAAATAACCTAACATTCATCGATTTGTCATATGCTGCTTGTTGTCTGAGAAAATGTGCTCCCTGATGATGGCTGAATGATTGCAGCCGAAACATGTTGACGAGAGAGAAATACTTGTGCAGTAGTTGGCGATTAATAAATCTGTATAAAATAATTGATAGAGTTTGGTTTCTCTTGTGAAATTTTCTATGCCTTGGCAATTTCCAGAGTAAATGGTCCGTATATTCTGTCGCAAGGAACACGAGTTGGTGAAACTGAATTACAGCTTCGGGAGGGGGGGGGGGGGGCTGCCTGTAGCCAGTATGAATGATCCGCTCCAGTTGCATGAATCAGTCTTGTGGTCTCCTGAGATGTGATGAGGGCTGAAGCTTTATGCACTCAGAATCATGGTAGATCGTGCCATAAAAAACCCCTGATCACATAAACCATATGAATGCTGCACAGAACTGAAGTCTGGCGTTTAATTTGTAAATCACTGCAGCGCCATAGTTCATGTGCGTACATCAGTCACCACAGAAAGTCATGCAGGCTAATGCCGATATCACGCTCTTGTTTTCCTCTTGAGGCATTCTTTGCGAAGTAAAAGTACCGCGTTATATGCAGGCCACATTCATTGGTCTGTCCGTTTATACACTTGTCTGTTTGTTGTGACCTAATAGCAGGCATTACATCTATTTTCTGATTTTTATGAAGTTTGCAGGAAGTTAGGAGTCCTTACAAAATGTTGCTATGCATGCATGAATTTTGTTTTAAATCGGTCCAGTTACAGTTGATACTTCACTTAAATGACTGAATGTATTTCTGTCCGTAACTCTCATATTTCTCCGCCCATTTGGGTCAAATTCTGTGTAGATCTCCCAATGCCGTTGAGCGGTGTGTGTTTCTTAAAAGTCGGCGCAGTATGGTATAATATACTTAGGGCATAACAGAAATATTACCTGTATTTTACACATCTTCATCCGATTTGGTTAAAATTCGGTACAGGAAATGTCCACAAACATAGAATTGAGGGGTTCTGAATTTCGTGTATATTGGTGCACATAAGGCCGTAAATTTCTTAGAGTTGTCAATAAAATCACGTTTAAGCGTGTTCCATGATAACCTTCATATATTTTTATGGTAAAAAACGCCGTGGTAAAGCCTATGTACCACGTCACGGAGTGTATCATTTGCAGTATTCTTACAACTATCTGGGAGAGTAATTTTAAAGTTCAGCCTGTAAAGGTAGATAGATCAACATAACAGTTTAGGGCTATAAACAGAGCTTAACAATTCTGGTGATTTGGCTCAATTTTGTTCAGTCTTCTCCAGAATCCTTAAGACTTTCGAAAACCGTATATTGGACACTAACTGCATGTTTTATTTTCCTCTACAAATTTTGTCCCGAAAAGATTTCTGTCCGACAAGTATTCACAAGATGCTCATGCAAAATTGTGTGGTGTTTCGTGTAGGGTGTCCGTCACTATTTCAAAATTTTAACCGTAATTAGAAACTATAACTAGATTTCCGAGTATAAAATTATTTTATAATTGTTGCACGATTAGAGAGTTACTATGCGCATTCACACTGAAAGAGAAAGGAGGACGGAAAAGGCGATATTACCAGGTAATTTGTACGATTGCGAGTCCGCCAAAACTCGCTGTGTGATGCATATCCGCTGTCTCGTGAACTGATTAAAGTGCGTCATTTTCTGTAACAGGAAACTGTATCACGTGATGCTTGCTTGTAAAGGAAGTGTTACTTCAAATATTAAACATCATTGTGACACGCGGTGACTGTTTGTTCAGAATGAGTCGTTTGACCGAAGGTAAATAAGAAATTCTTTTCCAGAGACATTTAATTCTCTCGCCCAGTACCAAATTAGGTATGATGACAATATTGAGGGGTTATTGACACGTTCCCAACAATATGGCAGTATTATAGTAAGGAAAAAATAAACAGGGAAATTTAAATAAGGATATGAGTTCCGATCAAAACAGATAGTGCTTTCCTGTTGCATAGTCAAACATGTCGATTAATAACTGAATAACAAACTATCTGACTATCTAATTAACTACGTGGACAGAGTCTTTCTTGAGAAGCTAACAGTTCCTCCACTAACGAAGTAACTCCGCAGGTTTTGTAGAACCTGAAAGTTAATTACCGTGTTTACAAGAGCCCGTCCCGTGTACCTCTCCTGTGCCGGATTAATCCAGGTCACACCTCAATTGTTTCCTGAAGATCCATTTTAATAAACTCCCATCTATGCCTAAGTCTTCCAAGTGGTCTCTTTCCCTCAGGTTTCCCCACCAAAACCCTGTATGCACCTCTCCTGTCCCCATACATGTCACATGCCCTGCCAGTCTCATTCGTCTTGAATTTATCACCTGAATAAAATTTGGTGATGAATACAAATCAGGCAGTTCCTTATTGTATGTACTGTCCTCCATTTACGTGTTACCTCGTCCCTCTTAGGCCAAAATATCTGTTAATATAGGAGTGGTTTTATTCTGTTTTGTGAAAAATTTTTCCTTTAAGTACATATTTTTATAGGTTAAGGATATCGGATATAACATTAAAGTTTCCCATACTGCCAGTGTTTGTAAATTTATATTTACCAATACTTACTTTGTAACAGCATGTAGATTTGAGTATTTTTATGATCTGAAGACCCTTTCTATCACCATTCTCCTTCCTAGCTTCAGTACTTCATTAGTCGTTGTCACCAAACCGACAACGGTAGGAAACATTCGCTGTGCCGCCATCTTATTGTTTTCTACTCTACAAAAATATTACCTGAAAATATTTGTATATCTTTTCCGCAGTTTGCTATCCCGCATCATTTCAGGTCCTATACTTGAGTGATGTGTTATTCCCTCCTCACATTTGCACACGTCCGCCATATTGTTACTATATATTACTGGAAATAGAGAATTAGGCATTGTAATGTTCTCTTATATCAAAAAATTCCTATCAAATTTTGTGATAATTAAAATCTGTTCAGGGGTTCAAATGGGCTGATGAATACACACACGCACGCACGCACGCACACACACACAGAAATAAAAATTGGTGACTTCGGATGCGTAGCTTTTTTTCCTTTTTAGAAATCTCAGAATACTAGCCAAAATATTATAAATTACAACATTCCTTTAACTGCCCATATAACTTCCAAAATATGACGATGTGGGTGTGGTCGCTGTATGTCAATAAACATTTATGATTAACACTTGATGTGACCGCAATATACTGAATAGTCCTGTAGTTATGAAATTGTTTTGTTATTTTTCTTAAGCCTCTCAAATTTTCCAGTTAATACTCGGGTTTCCGAAGGGTAAATTGACCTCCATATTTGAAAAGTAGTTTTTTTACGAGTGGTACAGTATATAAACAGCAGGGGATAATCGACAAGGAGAGGTTCTCTAGCTTACAAATTGGACGCTTTACCAAAACGTTTCGTGTTACGAGCATTTACAAAGTCTTCAGAAATAAATGGATCTTTGGAATTTTATGTTGTCCGTACCGAGCACATAGTCACCTGCACGTGTTAGTGTGATTGTATGCAATTTTAGGATATTCGGAACTTCCTAGGAGATACCTGAATGGCAATATCGAAGGGCATGTCAATCTGTCACGTCACTGATGGAAGAGAAGTTAAATCCGCGTAGAAGTTTGTGGATAAATCCCGTGGGAAAACTAAGTACCTGTAGGATAACATTAATGTGGAAATTATAAGGACAGATTGCGAACAGGGATACATGAAGTATACCGGATTGGCTTCGTATCGTTTCCAATGGCAGGCTTTATTATAAGCGGTGAACCTGATTCATCACTAACCGGAGGAATCTTATTTCGTTCGTTCGGTCGTAGTTCTTCCCTCGTCTGCCTACTTGTTCCCAGCAGGTGTAGAGGGTTTTTAATTTTCACTTGATCACACTGAGACACACACCACAGTCGGTAGGACTCCTCTGGACGAGGGATCGGCCCGTCGGAGAGACTTCTACCTGACAACACAAACACTGTACAAGAGACAAATATTCATGCCCCCGGTGGGATTCGAACTCACGATCCCAGCAAGCGCTCGGCCGCAGACCTACGCCTTAGACCGCGCGGCCACTGGAAGGAATGTTATTTTCGTCGCAAATGACATAGCAAAGAAACTGTAGCTAGTGAGCTTGAGTCACTAATTTGAAAAGTACGAAGTCTGTGATAACGTAAGACGTAACGTCATGCGTAGCCATTGCCGAAACAATAGTGTCCAACCTTCTGCCTGTCGGAATACACCTTGAGCACACTTCCTGTTGCATTACGTGTCTGTCATGAGTTTCAGAGGAACCGGGGAAACCGAATTACACGATAACACGAAGCTGTCTAACAAGACGTCATACTTGATGGAAAGGGCAAAGAGTGAAACTGTAGGTGACACTGATTATCATGTCATTTTTACATTTTTATGCAGTTAGTTTACGAAGAAAATTATTCATGTTGACTCTTCCGAGCAATACTGACTCTTGATTTGTGTGAGAACATTAATCATTATTGCCCGCGTGTCATTTATTAACTTTAGGGGTTTCTGCAGAGGAGACAACGTGTTCTGTATCCTACAGTACTGCAGCGCTGAACATTTCCTGTAGTCACGCGGCTTTCAGCGTTATGCCGATCGAACCCATGACGTGGTCGACGGATGAAGGCTTATGTTTCTGGTTGGGAAGTTTCTGAATTCAAATCTTATGCCGGACTGCATATTATTGAATAATTTCTTCAGTCACGCCGGATTAACGCAATAATAGGGCCTCGAAACAAACCCACAAGCCCACAAGCGCAGAATAGCTTCCTTCCACAACTTTCGATGGCATTATTCACTGACCACTTCCTTTTCCAAAAATCTGCTCCTTCACTAGTAGACTGTACATAGTCTGTTATACACTAAAAGCCATAAGTGTGTTACTGTATTGCAAATTTTATTTAAAATTATATAAATTTTTGTGTTATTTCCTGTGGATAACACACTACTTGTGATGAAAGCAATGTCGAACTTATTTTCGTGGTCTCTGATAATTCGTTTTTCTGAAACTGTTCTGTTGCAGTCCAAGGTCTGCTGTACAGCACCTTCACACTCTGGCATCATAGAGGCACCGCTGGTTGACGAACAGTCGTTTGTGCGTAAAGCCTTGTTTGTTCTTGGCATTGGGAATATTTTTATGAATAAGGGGCACTTTCATTTGGCAGCCTGCGAAAGCTACTCGACACATCAAACGAATGAATGAGGCGTTGTAAATTTGCATTGCTTTGTTCTTATTTGTTATGTAGCATGTAGTGGCTGGATGATTGTAACAGATAGACTGGAATGTACAGTCACACACTTATATTGAGCCACTGTTCGCTTACCGCAGTTTATGGCGCTTTATTCGTGCTTGGCTGTGTAATAGAAGATTTCTGTTCACAGACTTTCATGGTCGCTAAGCGAAGGTGGTGTTTTATCGTGGCTTGACTGTATGTGCAAGGAGATGTTAGTAGCCTTACTAAATGAACTTAGACTAAAATCACGGAAGACCTTAATAAGAAAAGCCGGTATTTGGCCTGCAACTGGAGCCTGATATTTTCCCGTGTTCCGTTCAGGGCAGTGATTCCACTTTATCTTCATTTTTGAGGGTCCGGTTTCTATCCCTTGACACCAAGCCGGGTTTTGTGCCCGATGTTGTTATGTGGTTTCCCATAGCCTTTCCAGGCAGTTACTGGGTTAACATTTTACAACGGCCCAAAGGCCACGATGATTTTTATCCATTTCTTCCTCATTTCTGTCATTAGACCTCTTGCAAAACCTCTCAGTTTTTAATAATATTGCAATGTACATATGATATTACCCCTTTAAAGACGAAGCGTATCTGTTTTATATAAGGACTCAGTGCGTACCGCGCTGTAAACACTCTCCACTTCGGTTATAAAAACCAGTCTCTTAATGTTTTATAAGGCAAAAGTTGCTGTTTGTTCTGAGATCCGTACAAAACACACAAACACAATGTGGGCACCACGTAGAATTTTTTTAATGTTAAACCTGGTCGTATGTAAAGTTACCGCTAGGCTTTAAAACGTTAATATGACGTTAATAATGCATAATTGTAATTATGTTTTTATGTGGTTGTACACAGCCCGAGGATGGCTTAACATAGCGGTAACACGTAACTGAGTGTGGATTTTAAGAAACAAGTGTTGTGTCATTCAGTTATTGTTGTCTATGTGTGTGTGTGCATATTTATATATATATATAAATACAGTGGGATTAACCATATCGAGTTAGTTAGAAAAAGGCACAATCGTTTGAAAGGGAAAGATGAAACGGACGCATATACGTGCACACCTGTGCATGTAATCAAAGTTCACCGACATTTGTACATACAGCAAATCATTCTGCTATGACTGTGTCCTTCAGGTGCAGGCGTAAACCCATCAGACAGTGTCAACTGCGCCGTACACTTATCATACAAGAGGCACGCCCTAGCAAACAACGTACATTGCAGCAACACCTTATTAGTAATTATGTAAAAACTAAATACGTAACTTAACGAAGCCATAAATACAAATTTTATTATAACTACACGTTTACCCTGAAAGGGGAGGCAGTGCTTACCATATGAACATAATATATCCCAGCCGATATTTTCACACATACTCTTTTAACCTTTTAAAGCCTAGCGGTAACTTTACATACCGCCAGATTTAACATTAAAAAATTCTACGTGGTGCCCACATTGCGTTTATGTGTTTTGTACGGATCTCAGAACAAACAGCAACTTTTGCCTTATAAAACATTAAGAGACTGGTTTTTATAACCGAAGTGGAGAGTGTTTGCAGCGCGGTACGCACTGAGTCCTTATATACAACAGATACGCTTCGTCTTTAAAGGGTTAAAACTGATATGAATTTACAGTTATGTATGGGAAAAACTCTACATTATGTAATATGTTACAGCTCGGTCGATGTAGTGTGTAGACTAGAGAAGTTGGTATCATCAGGTCTTTTAAGTCATTCTTCAGCCTTAAGATTCAGGCTGTGTAGCCTGTTCCATTTCAGAGTTAATTTTTGAAACATAGACTCGTGCACGTATTAGTTCTGGTTGCTTATAGGCGCAGATTAAAATTTACTTAAATGCTGCCCTCAGCCACATGAAATTTGATTAGTTTTGTCAGTATTTGCTGCATGTTTCGGTCTTCTGACCATCTTCAGGTGTTTAAATACGTGACGTTAAAACTCAAAATAAAAAGCGTATTCATATTTTAAATTTGTGGGTTTTCACAAATTGTACACGCCAACATAATCTTTATGTAGCATTAAAATATGAACATTTTTATATTTCTCATGTGTGGAGATAGAAATAGTATATAATATAAAAATATGGAGATGTTTATATTTTAACGCTATGTAGAGATTATTTTGGCTTATAAAATTTGTGAGAGCTCACAAATTTAAAAGGTATATGCATTTAATTTTGGATTTTAAGGTCATGTATTTAAATGTCTGAGGATGGTCAGTAAGAGTGTAATATGTAACATGTATTGACGTAACTAATAACACTTTTTCGTGGTTGACAGAAGCAGGTGTGTCAGTTTTAGTATGATATACTGCAATGGAATGAATTCCACAAAAAATTGTTATAGGCACAGGTCGGCTCACTGCAAGGCTTCTCATGTAGAGACACTGTAGTGTGCAGACGGTGGCGTAGCTAGATTTGTTTTGGCGCTCGGGGCGAATAATCACAGTGGCCACCCTGAACAGACATTACGAACTCCTAAGGGCGGTACAATTATTTATTGAATTTCCTTTCATTGGTTCAGTAACTTAAAATTTCTTCAGCGCAGAAAACCATTTCTTATTTACACTATTCCTTTCGCTGCCGCAGACGGCTTCACTACACGTACGGCCTCTGGATGCACGATATAAGAGTATACCCATGTCCCAAGCGGGATTCAAACCCACAGTATATGAGTTACTGAAATTACAGACTGCACTCTTATAACCCACAGACCGCTCAGAGTCTGTTCTCTGCCTGCATTTTAATAAATCTTAGTTGAATACCAGTAAAACCGAAATAGACTGTATGCCTAACTAACTCCATGAAGGAGATGCCTTCTTGAGAAGCTAACAGTTTCTCAGCTAGTCAAGAAGTTCCCCGCATTTTATGGAACCTGAAGGTTCATTACCGCACTCACACGAGCCCGCCAAATTTCCCTACCCTGAGCCAGTTCAATCCAGTCCGTGCCCTCCCCCCCCATCCCACTTCTTGAATATCCAGACTGTAGGCCTACGAAGATTAAAGTGTCACATGTCATACATGATTTGCAAATTAACTTCCTCTTCAGTCATTCATATCAGGTACTCGCAACTAAAATGCATTTTCTCTCGGAATCATAGTTTCTCACGCATCTTACATACTTACCAATGTCATATTTAATGTTCTGTTGGCTTCCCACACGTTACAGCGGACACCAAGGGTATTCATGTAAGCAAGGTGAATGAAGTAGTAAGTACTGGAAATTATACCGTCTGTTGATCCAGAAGGTCATGATGCTGCTTCTCGTACCTACCTTGTCTCTTTTTTGTCCTTACTTGTTCGGTAGTACCGGAAAGAACACGAAGAAGTAATAAATTACTTCCGGTAAGACGAAAGGAACCGTGCTATAGTCTGTGAAGCTTTAAATCCGTCATTAAGAACGTTGCATGTGTAGGAGAGATGAGACATGCATGTAAAAGTTTGATAGGAAAGTGCGAAATAAGAACAACTTCGGGAAGAAAAGTTGTGTTTACGGGAAGAAAGTGAAATTCGTTTTAAAGAACGTGTGTAGTTGAGGTGTGGGTCCCGTCAGCTGAAGATAAGGTCTAATGACGAGTTGCGAAGGCCCTGACGACACTTGGGGTTGATAAAAGGGTGGATATTGTCAGCAGTTGGACGTATATTCCGTCTATCAGTAAGTACTCTACCGTGGGATTCATTACTGTCTTCCATTCCTAATAAAGACCTTACTCAATTAGTAACCAGGTCAGCGTTTTTCGTGGTAGAATGGCCTTAAATTTATTTTCATATGATTAAGCCTTTCTTCGCCGTGGACCTGTGCTTGTCTGGTATCGCAGATTGTATTGTCAAGGTTTGTGATTTAAACCTTTAAAGAAGAAGCGTGTCTGTTTTATATAAGGACTCAGTGCGTACCGCGCTGTAAACACTCTCCAATTCAGTTATAAAAACCAATCTCTTAATGTTTTATAAGGAAAAAGTCGCTGTTTGTTCTGAGATCCGTACAAAACACATAAACGCAATGTTGGTACCACGTAGAATTTTTTAATGTTAAACCCGGTGCTGCATAAAGTTACTGCTAGGCTTTAAACGGTTAAGTCTTGTGCGGACGTAGTCTCTGTCGACTGCTAGTTACCGGCGCTTTAATGGATTGTAGTGCGTTCATCTTGGAAGACTTCAGTCTTCGTTTAAAAGCGTTTATTGCCAAATTTTTGCTCCTGGAAAGGAATATTGGTGTTGATAGTAAATTCACGGAATTCCAGGGCAAGAAAATTCACACTTTCAAAGGCAAATCTTGTGGAACACGTTTATTTTAAAAGCCGATTAAAGGGCGGTAAAATTTAATACCCAGAAGCATCGTGTGATGGAAATGAATTTGTTTAACTGGAGTTTATTTTGAGTTGTTCGCTTTGCGAAAACATTGTTTCAGTTGTTTGTTTAGGTTCGCTCGCAGGAACACTTTGTAGAGGGCTGCAAATGCAGTTTGCTGCAGACTGTCGATTCAGTATTTCGTGCAGTGACAGGGGCGTTCTTATGGAGATATTATTATGCCTTAAGGTTGTGATACGATTACTTGTCGGCCATTAAAAAAGTAAGCGACGTTCCCATTTAAACATATGTTTGCCAAATAAAAAAACGATTAAACTTATTACAAGAAAGCTCAAATTTCTTTTATTAAATTAGTCCTAAAATTAAATACATTTCAGTCACACACATTATGAAATTTTTGCAACATTTTTATTTCTTAACATCTCACTTTATATTTTGAATTTTATCTATTGAAAACACTCACCATTTAGTTTTAAATAAACACGTGGAATTCAAAAATTTGTTCTCCAGTAAATATAAATAACACACCACCATAAATCGTCTTACATTTCTTATCAATATAAAAAGAACATTCATTGAAACCAACAATGTTTCTACATAATACATACTTCAAAACTATGAAGTATATGTTCTTGTGCGAATTGTTAAAAACTTGGAAACCCTTAGAAATAACCTTAACTATGAAGTTGGAGGGTTAGGGCATGTGATGCTATAACAGTATGTGACCGCAACATGATAATATTAAAAATGCTATTCCTTCTAACATACTTGAACAAAGTTTAAGAATCCTGAAGGAAAAGCGTTTATTCAGCGTACTTTTAACAAGCAGTGCAGGACATACTAATTATCTGAAGTGAAATATTTTAGCCTGCATATATTACATTTTCCTCATGATAGTGTTTATTATTTTTAAATGGATTTATCTTATTTAAAACCAAATTAATCTAAATCATTTTTTAAAATTTAGTTACTACCTCACAGAGAACGTAATGTTTCTCTGTGCTAAAGACAAATATAGTAATTCTGTTGAGGAAAAACAAAGGCTGTTGATTTTCAGAATTATGTGGATCGCATTGTCTGAGAAGACGTAGGTTTTAAATGGTAAACCTGGCGTACATGTGAAAAATTATTAGTTTTGGTAGGTAACAATTTTGTAACCACTGCCGATAGTCTTTTCCACTTATAAAACTTCAATCGGGCAATATTATTACAGTTTTTGCGTGCGTGGTATACGTACTAAAGGCTACCAAACAACAGTGTTCAAACAAAAGTGTCCTTTACTGTCATACTTACTAAGTAAAGTTTTTACATTTCACTAGAATAATAATTATGTGCTGCACGATCACACCCAAGTAAATAAATACCTATTTCCCTCACCAGACACCCTAACCCAACGTGAAACATGAAATTACGTACACCAGACTTAATGCTAAAAGCTGGCATTTCCCATTTACTGGACACCGTCAGACTTTACCCTATACCTTGAACGTGACGCTGTACCTGACCGTCGCCGATGTGGAGATTTGATAACAGATCCGTAAGGCAGGTTGGCCTGCTTCAGTATCTGAGCGAAACTGTCAGAATTTGTGTCGCCAGGCAATGATTTGGAATACCTCGTTGCAAAACTGCTTCCTGAGGAGTCTCCTCCACACTTAGAACAAGGATATGGCACCTGAACTGCAGTTGGAAATATGGGCCCCAGGGTTTGTGGATTTGACTTGTCACCAGGGCAGTACGGGTAGAAAATCACGGGGATGAAACCTATGATACCATAAGCAGGAGGGCTGGAACTGTCGGGAGTGGAGGGTGCAGTGGGTGGTTTAGAAGTAATGGTAGTGGAGTTACTTTCGCTGGGAGAAACAAGATAGCAAGGACAAGATCCAGGACTAGGGACGATAGGTAGAGGATAGGGAACGATATAAACAGGCTGTCCGGGCTGGCTGGGTTGTCCTGGTTGTCCTGGTTGTCCGGGCCGCTCTGGTTGTGGTTGCCCAGGATGACCTGGCTGCTCTGGTTGTTGTGGTTTGCCTGAATAGGGTATTACACACAAACAGTATGTTTAATATTTTGATTATTTTTCCAGATTTTATGTAAAATATTGAAAAATAGCGTTGGCTCTCACGGCAAGTTGAAGAGTTTGCCAGTAAGTAGTTGCCGGGGATTGTATCTTTCGGAAGATAAATTTCCTTTCTTGAAATAAATGAGAACATAAAGCTCTGGCAAGCTGTTATAATCTCTGCGCATAAATTAATGTAATTATACTTTGGCCTGTTGGCCTGTACACTTGACTAGACCAAATTCAAACCAAGTTAAATTTATTACATATAAAAGATGCATACGTGATACACTTGAATTATTAACCACATGTGCGACATGCACTTCAGACAGAACTTGCGGGCGTGCTAAAGATCTACCTGCACCTTAGACTTTACGTGCGTACCTAGTTCAAATAATGCGTGACTTACTGTTGTAAAAGCAGAAGTTAAAGCATATTTGCGCTGCCGCCATGTTTTTGTATTCTTCAAAAAATTATGCACCTAGAATTTACATACTTCATATATACCCCTAATTAAGTTTCTTTAACAGCATTATCTTCTCATGGTTTTCAAACTGATGGTCATGTTGCTATTTCGACGACAATGAACGAAGTAAGGGTGAAAAACTATAGTACCATAATACTTGCACCAAGTTTTACGGTAATTGTGCGCTTGTTTAAAAAGTTTTCGGGGCGGAATATTGTGCGACATAAACTGTTCTGTTATTGTCTATAAAATGAAGAAATTGAGCTAAAGTACACGAAATATCGTCCAAATATTTTCGGGACAAATTTAAGTAACTAATATATTGTCACACTTTTGTTCCAGTTTGTAATTACTTCCATATTTCATGCTCTTTTGCACCAAACAGAAATATCTGTTGATTTATGCTGCATCTTTCTGTAACATGTGAGAAACGTGAAGTAAAAACTACAGCGGGTTACCTCATTAGTGTTTAATTACACATATATCAAAATTTAGATTCCCGGGAAAATATATTCACAGTAAAATGTGTACCTTTTCTCTCTACATTAATTTAGTGCCTTTTTCGGTGCTTCATAATGACAGATTTCTCCGAAGATTACTGTCAACCTGACATACATTTCACTAATGATAGAAGAGACGTGTTGTAATCGGACAGAATACTGATAGAGTTCCGGCCATTATTGGTTTTCTGGTGAGTTATTGACAGAAAATAGTTGGATGGATTGATGGATCTGTGGGTGGATGGATGCAGGGGTATGTGTGCGTGTGTATATATAAAACAGGTAAAGCAGTCCCATTACAGGCCTGTGCAGGCCCTTAGGGTTCCAGGAGGTTGAGGTTCCCAGATTTCTAGACAGTCGGCGCATGAAGGTGGTAAGGTTGTCAGCAATACGCACCGGCCGCGTTTACTCATTTCTGTTAGAGGCTGAGTCGACCCCAGGGCCATAGTGCGACCGACAGGATTATGCCAATGAAAAATTCCACAGACACCATCGGGAATTGAACCCGCGACTTGTCGGTTTGTAGCGTAGTGCCTCAACCAACTGCGCCACCGAAGCCCCCATATATATATACATACATACATACATACATACATACATACATACATACATACATACATACATACATACATACATACATACGTACATATATGTATATACTGTAGGTGTGTATATATGTGTGTGTGTATATATAGTTAGATGGATAGATAGATCGATGAATGAATGTGAGAATAGATAGATATATAAACACACTGACAGGCAAACAGATACGTACAGGGAAAAGTATGCAGGTGGCTTAAAAATAATAGGTTCTTTTCAACGTAAACTCTAAAGAAAGGTGCAGTGTGCGCTAAGTTGGTTCCTCACGAGTAACTTCAGTTTAAGACCACGAATGAAATGATGTTGTTAAAAGTGTGCGATATAGCATGGATGTTTAGTAAACAAAACCATCGGCTGTTGACAAGGTCAGCCAAGGTAAGCGCTTTAAATCGCGTACGAAAAAGAGCAGCTAAATTTGGAAATAACACTAATGAGACGGGCTGGGAAACATTGCCACAGCGCAGAATGATAGCAAGAATATGCGCTCTGTTCAAGGCATACACCGGGGCCCGGCTTGGAAAGCGATAGGGGACAGACTTCTAAAACCTTGCTACCTGGGTAGGGACGATCATAACATGAAAATCAGGACTAAAAAACAAAGAACAGATGTTGGTAAATATTCGTTCGTAAATAGGACCATTAAAAACTGGAATCAACTGCCTGCAGACTTACTAGCGTCTTTCCCCTGTAAATTAAGCACTTTTAGGAAGAGTGTTAAGAAGGTAGTTACAAGCAAAGGGAATTCAAGTGGGGTTTTGCGTGTATATAAGTGAAATGACGTGAAGTGGAGTGTTGTGTGTAAATAAATGATGTGAAGTGTAGTGTGTAAATAAGTGAAGTGGTGTGAAGTGTTGTGTTGTGTATAAATAAGTGAAGTGATGTGAAGTGTAGTGTGTAAATAAGTGAAGGGATGTGAAGGTGTCCTGAAACCTGTGTGTGTGTGTGTGTGTGTGTGTGTGTGTGTGGGTATATTGTATTTGTGTAAATATATCGTAATTGTGAGAGTATATTGTATTGTGTACGTATATTGTATTTGTGTGGCAATATTACCTTGTATTTGTGTGGGTATATAGTATTGTATTGTATTTGTGTACGCATATTCTTTTGTGTGGGTATATTGTATTTGTATTTATATTGTGTACGTATATTGTGTTTGTATGTGTAGATTGTATTTGTGTAAGTATATTATAATTTTATGGGTGTATTGTATTTAAGTGGGTGTATAGTACTTGTATAGGTATATTCTATTTGTGTAGGTATATTGTAGTTATGTAGGTATGTTTGTGTTAGTATAGGCACATTGTATTGTGCGGGTGAACTGCTAATACGTGTACTGTAATTTCTGCTGTTCCGTTTATGTTTGTGTTATTGTATTGTGGTGTCTGTACTGGTGTAAGACTGCTGCCACCGGGTGAAAACCCAATTGCAGTGAGAAATAATAATAATAACAATAACAATAATAATAACAATAATAATAACAAAGAACTTAACACAGAGTGGCAGTTAAATCCAGGGTAAGATGAAGTTTTCACAGCATTTACTAAGCACCTCAGAATAAAGGCTTATAGAAAAGCTAACCTACATCTCCGTCGTTCTTAATTCAGATTCATGCAAAGGTCGCTTTTCCTCCATGTGGAGGAATTTCTGGTTACAATAGTGTAAGGGGATGCCTGGACACTAGTGGGGCATAACAGACAAAATACTTGAGTTACCCATATTACCTGTCCCTCCGGGCTGTTCTGGATATCCTGGTCCACTGGGGTGTGTTGGTTGACCCGGCTGTCCTGGGAGACCTGGTTGTCCTGGCAATCCAGGTTGACCTGGTTGGCCTGGCTGTCCTGGCAGTCCAGGTTGACCCGCCTGTCCTGGTTGTGCTGGGAGACCGGGGTGACCTGGCTGACCGGGTTGTCCTGGCAGTCCAGGTTCACCGGGCTGACCAGGTTGTCCTGGGAGTCCCGGTTGACCCGGCTGCCCCGGTTTTCCTGGCAGTCCGGGTTGACCCACCTGTCCTGGTTGTCCTGGGAGTCCAGGTTGACCCTGCTGTCCTGGTTGTCCTGGGAGTCCAGGTTGACCCGACTGTCCTGGTTGTCCTGGCAGTCCGGGTTGACCCGCCTGTCCTGGTTGTCCTGGCAGGCCAGGTTCACCCGGCTGTCCGGGTTGTCCTGGGAGTCCAGGTTGACCTGGCACACCTGGTTGTACTGGGTGTCCGCTTTGACCTGTTTCTCCTGGTTGTCCTGGCAGTCCAGGTTGTCCTGGCTGACCTGATTGTCCTGGCAGTCCAGGTTCACCTGGTTGCCCTGGGAATCCAGGTTGACCTGGCTGTCCTGGTTGTTCTGGGAATCCGGGCTGACCTGGCTGTCCTGGTTGTCCTGGCAGTCCGGGTTGACCGGCCTGCCCAGGTTGCCCTGGGAGTCCTGGTTGACCTTGCTGTCCTGGTTGTCCTGATTGTTCTGGCAGTCCAGGTTGACCTGGCTGTCCGGGTTGTCCTGGCAGTCCAGGTTCACCTTGCTGTCCTGGTTGTTCTGGCAGTCCAGGTTGACCTGGCTGTCCGGGTTGTCCTGGCAGTCCGGCTTCACCTGATTGACCTGGCAGTCCAGGTTGACCTGGCTGTTCTGGTTGTCCTGGGAGTCCGGGTTGACCCGGCTGACCTGGTTGTCCTGGCAGTCCAGGTTGACCTGGCTGTCCTGGTTGTCCTGGCAGTCCAGGTTGACCTGGTTGTCCTGGCAGTCCGGGTTGACCTGGTTGTCCTGGCAGTTCGGGTTGACCTGGTTGTCCTGGCAGTCCAGGGTGACCTGGCTGTCCTGGTTGTCCTGGGAGTCCGGGTTGACTTGGCTGACCTGGTTGTCCTGGCAGTCCGGGTTGACCTGGTTGTCCTGGCAGTTCGGGTTGACCTGGTTGTCCTGGCAGTCCGGGTTGGCCTGGCTGACCTGGTTGTCCTGGCAGTCCAGGTTGACCTGGCTGTTCTGGTTGTCCTGGGAGTCCGGGTTGACCCGGCTGACCTGGTTGTCCTGGCAGTCCAGGTTGACCTGGCTGTCCTGGTTGTCCTGGCAGTCCAGGTTGACCTGGTTGTCCTGGCAGTCCAGGTTGACCTGGCTTACCTGGTTGTCCCGGCTGTCCAGGTTGACCTTGCTGTCCTGGTTGTCCTGGGAGTCCGGGTTGACCCGGCTGCCCTGATTGTCCTGGTAGTCCGGGTTGACCAGGCTTCCCTGGGAGTCCTTGTTGTCCTGGGAACCCAGGTTGACCTGGCTGACCTGGTTTTCCTGGGAGTCCGGGTTGACCTGGTTGTCCTGTCTGTCCTGGCAGTTCAGGTTGACCTGGCTGTCCCGCTTGACCAGGTTCCGGTTGTACAGGTTGACCTTCGGTTAGAAGTTGCAGTGTTTGGATTGTATACAATGCCTATGTTTCTTGTAGCATATTTTGTCATACAGTTGATATTATTATTTCCTTGTTTACATATCGCAATATTTTTTCGAATTTTATTCTACTTTTTTTAATAGGATGAAAAGCTGCTGTATATGATTTTAAGTCTATTACGTCATCGGTCTGTGGCTCGGGAATAACAGATGTTACCGTACTGCAAACTTGCGTTTAGCGTTTTCTAGCAGTTACAAATGATATATTGAAGTACAGAGACTTTATATATTAGGTATACGTCTTTGACTTATGTAACTACTTGTAGCCGTTATTATTATTGTTATTATTATTATTGTAATCGCAATTGTGTAATTTTTGAAAGAACTTCCGTCTGGCGAAGTAGCTTACGTATCACAATTTTCTGGGAAACTGTGTAATGCGGAGTACAGTAATATATTTCTGTTTCATGTGGGTGTATATAAATAAATATATATATAACAATGGGGTAAAGGTGGGAGCAAGGATCTCCAATATGTGAGAAGGGTCAAATTACATGTGTTGCACTTGAAACCTACATGCTGCTGCAGTAGCAAATCAGATACCTCTTCCTTCTTGCTTATAATGCAGTATATCACAGATCTATGAGTAACAAAATACAGGAGATCGTAGTGTGTGTTAGTACAAGGCCCTTTTTATGCTTTGTTGCGAGACGCTTTCGTATCCCTGATTTGACATCGTCCATCTAAGGATGATTTGTGTATGATCAATTGGAGAAAATTTGGAAGGAAACGGTTTGTGCCTAATTGAAGTGCTGCCCTGGCAGTTCGCTGGAGAGACTAAACAGAACAAAGGACAAACTCAGTCACTGTATCCCGTGCCACGGAAGAGGTTCGAACCGAGTCCTTGTCGAATAGTAGTCTAGAGCGTAGTAACTGCACCATTTTTCTCGGCCTAATAAACCAGTGTTGTCTTATTTTATGAGTAAGAAGTAAATTCTATGCAGGAAGTAACCAATTCCACCAAACCCTTCAGCAGTAAATTGATCTGTATCTACGTGCATGAACAGCCAACATATCTTCATGTAACAGCCTGCTGCTGTAGTAACGGATACGTACGTCAGGTGGCAGAAGTTGACGACAATATTATATTTTTACGAAGCAGTAGAGGGGTAGCTGCGTGTCGGTCGATATTGCGGATGTTATCTTTGCCGACAGAAGTTACAGTAAGTTATTAGGATCGCTTAGTCTGTGGAACTACATTCAGGAACTTTTATTCCACTCATTGCTTGAATATTCAGACATTTTGGTTTCATAGTACCTGTCAATGAGTTATAACGCATAAGAGTGTATAAATGGAAGGAACTGCCTGTGGAAATGATAGCCAGAAAGGGGAATTATCAAGCTTTCCCGTTGAAATTTCGTGGAACGTTATATTAGTGCTCGCAATATACATTATTTCACACTCGTAGTATGTGACATCTCTTTGTTTTTGGTGTAAGTTTGGAGCTTTAATAACGAAGTCCTGTTTGCATTTACTCAAATATAATGTGCATAATTTCTGTCCTGTATGGTACACTTATAATAATTTTGTTCATATCTCAGAGTAAACACACTGTAACTACAGTACAAAGACAAACCTTATTGTGGGTTTTAGAGAAATGAGCTCTGTGTATTTTGAGAATCATAGAAAATTCATAAATACACTTTGGGAGCAAAATGTCAGAAAAGATTGTATGTGTAGCAGCCACTGCGTTTTGAGGAATGTGAAATGACTGTGATTGCATTCGAAGAGGAAATTTTACAAGACACTGAGCAGAATAAGCATTCGCGAAGACCAGCGCGTAGCCTTTGAACATTCATAATGGTAACTGTGTACTGCTGTTATTACTTCTACTACTACTGCTGCTGCTGCTAATAATAATAATAATAATAATAATAATAATGTTATTTTTAATGGTGTTAGTATTCTTGTCACTGTTTATGTAGCGGGGATATTTTGATTCAGTAATCATTATTTCTCTTCGAAAAAACTTAAAATTTCAAGGAAAAATTTAATGATAAATTTATCTCGCGCTCAAATTATTCTTTTCAAGCCAATTGGTTATTTCATATACCACCAGGTTTAACATTGCGAAATTCTACGTTCTGTCCACAGAGTGCATTTATGTATTTCGCATGGATCTCAGATAAAACAGCGATTATTTCGTTGTAGGGCATTAACTGACTGTTTTATCAGGAAAATGGGGCGTGTTTGTGTTGCGGTCTGTTGATCTGAATCCTTGAATATAATGTCAGGCTAATTTTTGTCCTTGAATGTTTAAAAATTGTAACAAAGTTTAAAATCACACAAAATTTTCGGTTGTAAAGTAATATGAAAATAATGATAGCTATAGTGATGAAGACTTTCGTGTGGTGTGGTTAATTAGACTGTGATTATTGATATGAGCTTTGGCAGAAATTGTGTCTCGCAATGGGTCCTCAGACTGAGTATTGTACCCTGAAGAACTGCAACTTGAGCGCTGTCATGTATATATCTACGCCGATTCGTATAGCAGGCGTAAAATTTGCTGAAAATTGTTGATTTAATTTGCAAGTATATAGATTTTAAACCTATGAAAATTACTCCTCCTCAAAACTCGCACTTTGTATTCGTCTTGGGCACATAGTAATTCAAATATCGACAATATTGATGTACGTATTTACTGATAGGAAAAATTGCATATTTTACTTTTCGCATGCATGTGGCAAAATTACAAGATGTTTTGGATGTGAGTCACGAAAATGACACTTCTTATTACAACCATGAGGAGAGTTTTCAAATGTTATACGTTACTTCATCACAGCATTCACAAGTAAATATTTGATAGTACTCATATGCGTAACAGTAAATTCAGGTTATACCTGGATATCCTGGCCACCCTGGATGTTGTGGCTGACCAGGTTGGCCTGGGTATCCTGGGTGCCCTGGTTGTCCTGGTTTGCCAGGTTCGCCCGGTTGTCCTGGCTGCCCTGGATATCCTGGCTGTCCGGGTTTACCGGTGCTTCCAGGCAGCCCTGGTTGACCGAGTTGCCCTGGGTACCCTGGACCGCCTGGTTGCCCTGGATATCCAGATTCACCTGGGTGTCCTTGACCTCCTGATCCACCGGGACCTCCTGAACCTCCACTGCCTCCTGGCAAACCTGGCGTGCCTGTTGTACCAGGCTTTCCTGGAATAATTGGTTGTCCTGGATAGCCGCCAGGGTATCCGGTTCCTCCGGAACCTGCAGATCCGCCAAGTGAACCTGGTATACTAGGTGCACCTGGCCCACCGGGGCCTCCAGGACCTCCGGGTCCACCTGGACCTCCTGGGCCTCCCGGTGAACCTGGCGTGCCTGGTGTTCCTGGTCTCGTTGGTTGTCCTGGACCTGTCGGCTTTCCCGGTTGTGCTCCAGGATACACACCTGGGTATCCAGGGCCTATTGCTCCACCGGGACCTCCCGGACTTCCTGGTCCGCCGGGACCTCCCAGTCCTCCTGGTCCACCGGGACCTCCTGGTGAACCTGGTGTTCCTGGCCTAGTTGGTTGTCCTCCTGGGCCTTCCGGCTTTCCCGGTTGTCCTCCAGGATACACACCTGGGTATCCAGGGCCTGCTATTCCACCGGGACCTCCCGGTCCTCCTGGTCCACCAGGACCTCCTGGGCCTCCCTGTGAACCTGGTGTGCCTGGTGTTCCTGGCCTAGCTGGTTGTCCTCCTGGACCTATGGGCTTTATCGGTTGTCCTCCCGGATACACAGCGGGGTATCCAGGGCCTCCTGGTCTACCTGGGCCTCCTGGACCACCCGGACCTCCCGGGCTTCCCGGTATTCCTGGGTAACCTGGTGTTCCTGACAAACCGGAAATTATGTTGCTTTGTGAAGACATGTTTCCTTTATACCTGAGAAGTGTTAGGCAATAATTTAAATTTGTTCTATCCCTCTACACACTGTACGTCTTAAACCACATAGCTAGATTATGGTTAGGCGCTTCTGTGATTGCTCGCCGTTTCAGCTTCTGATACCGATCGGCTGTTGAACGGCCTAACATTTCTTAGTGAAACAGTGCTGAGTTTATTGTTCTATAATGGAGAACACCTGAAATTCATAATTTTGGAATTTTATAGTTAGTGGTGTAATAACTATCTAACTGAAGACTTCTGAACTTCAGTGTATTTACGAAGTTGATAACGTGAAGTAGGGTTACATATTTATATTATTACTTGGAAATCATAATTGTAACATTTCACGGAATATGATAAATCTATAGGCAGGTTAAATTTCGTTGTTTTTGGTCCTATATGCTAAGATTTCCAAATTTACGTGCTTAATCGATATTTTATTATACGAGTCTCATTAACACTAAAATTAAAATTAGTATTTTTGCATTTGACATAAAATGAGTGTAACTCTTCTTTTGTGTGATATGCCATTGCCAATCCCATATGTAGACCGAATTTTGATATATTAAGTTGTAATTATTTCAGTTTCATGGAAGTTGTTTATGCGGATCCCGGTGGCCGCGCGGTCTGAGCCTTGGGGCTGCGGTATGTGGGTGTATGTGCGGGATGTGTGTCTGTTGTGAATGTTGTGCGTTGTGCAAGTAGAAATATCTGCGATGTTCCAATCTCTAGTCCACAGGTGTCCTACCGAGTGTACGAGTATATATGCGTCATTGAGTGTGATCAGGTGCAGCAGTAACCCTGTATAGATGCAGTGGGTGGGTAGAAAGAAAGAAAGAAAGAAAGAAAGAAAGAAAGAAAGAAAGAAAGAAAGAAAGAAAGAAAGAAAGAAAGATGATTATGCTGTTATCTGTTTAAGTGAAACCTACATTAAAATTAAGTGTTTGTGATTTTGTGTATTTGACTTCAGCACTTAGCAAGAATTCGAAATCCGGAGTTGTTAAAAGGAATATAAATATAAAGTCGGTTTTTATCTCGACAGATAAAATTTGCTTATCAGTTCATATTTTTAAGAAGACATGTATTATCGTGTAACTTGGAACCTTAAATTTATGTAGTGGTAACATTAGAATAACAGAGGATGTAGATAAACTGAACCAAAAATTTGAGATAAAATGTTGCTTTACTTCTCTTAATGTCACATAATTCTCCCTCCTATTCATTTCTTTCTGCCTGGTGGTTGATGGAAGGGAAACATACTTCGGGACACACCTTGTAGTCCTTAACAAGTTTCTGGCAGGTTAGAGCATTCTCAACTGGTGGTGGTGGTGGTGGTGGTTTAGATCAGTTTGCGATTCTGATCTCCGTTCTCAACGATTTTAACGTGTGAATTGCAGACGTAATGCTCTCACCTGGTGTTCCTGGTGATCCCGGTCCGATAGGATATCCCCCACTGCCTGGATAACCTCCGCTACCTGGTTGCCCGCCTGGTCCTGGATATCCTCCAGAGCCTGGGTAACCAGGTTTTCCTGGTGTTCCAGGGGTTCCTGGTGATCCAGGAGAACCTGGATATCCTGGACTACCTGGTGTTCCTGGGGTGCCTGGTGATCCTGGAGAACCTGGATATCCACCTGAACCTGGATATCCACCACTGCCCGGTTTTCCTGGTTGTCCTCCTGAACCCGGATATCCCCCAGAGCCTGGAGATCCCGGAATGCCTGGTGATCCCGGGGAACCTGGGGTTCCTGGAGTTCCTGGGGTGCCTGGTGATCCTGGAGATCCTGGAGATCCACCTGAACCTGGATAACTACCACTACCAGTTGTACCTCCAGAACCTGGATATCCCCCACTCCCAGGAGATCCTAAAAGATACATAAGTATAGTATTACAGAAAATATGTTTTATTATTCGTGTGTCGAATTATTTTAACAGCACTCTCCGAGTGACATAGTTTGGAATAATTAATTTAATGACTTCCTTATATGGCGCGCTTGTTGCCTCAAGTGGAACCGGTTTCAGTTAGTGAATGTTTGAAGATACTTACGGCAGGTGGCAGCCATCCCACAGATGGAATTATGCTTACTGAATCCCGCAATTAAGGTACTGTTTAATCGTATAGTTTTTATTGATTATTGAATAACGCAATGTTTAGAACTACAGATGACAAAACATTTACGAAATATTTCTATAGTGACAGAGTTATTGAACGAATGATGTCAGTTGCGATTTTTGCTTAATGAGACATGCCTATTAATATCGAATATCGATAGTTATTACCGGTCTATAAAGTACCGATATGTATTGACTTTCCCGAATTTCGTCTTATACAAATTTGAAAATTTATTTATCACTTCACTCCACAAGTTTACAAACAACATGACATTTCACTTCAGCGTTTCTGAATCATGTCTCACAGTTCCACGTGAGTTAGTATTATACTGCGTTTACACGAGAAACGAAACACGAAGAGATTAAGTTGTACTTTCACAATGCTCACCGTAAAGGAGAAGTGTTGTCAGGTAATGGAACATTCACGAAAACTGTTATAACGAGGAATTTTTGTAGAACTGAAGTGGTGCAATTTTTTGCATGCGATTTATTCCAATTTTGCTATCCAAAAAACAAAAAGATTAGGGTATACAGAACTGTAGTTTTACCTGTTGTTTTGTATGGGTGTGAAACTTGGTCTTTCACACTGAGGGAGGAACAAAGACTGAGGGTGTTCGAGAATAGGGTGCTGAGGAGGATATTTGGGCCTAAGAGGGACGAGGCGACAGGGGAGTGGAGAAGACTACATAACGAGGAACTTAGTGACCTGTACTCGTTACCAAATATTATTCGGATAATAAAATTGAGAAGAATGAGATGGGCGGGGCATGTAGCCTGTACGGGGAAAAAAGAGGTGCATACAGGATTTTGGTGGGGAGACCTGAGGGAAGGCGACCACTTGGGACACCCAGGCGTAGGTGGGAGGATAATATTAAAATGGATCTTCAAGACGTGGGATGGGGCACGGACTGGATTGAGCTGGCTCAGGATAGAGACAGGTGGCGGGCTGTTGTGAATGCAATAATGAACCTTCGGGTTCCTTAAAATGCGGAGAATTTCTTGACTAGCTGAGAAACTGTTAGCTTCTAAAGAAGGCCTCTGCTCCATGGAGTTGGTTGGTTGGTTGGTTGGTTGGTTGGTTGGTTGGTTGGTTGGTTGGTTGGTTGGTTGGTTGGGTGGGTGGTTGGTTGGTTAGTTAGTTAATTTAGATTTATTTCACTTGCCACTCCTAAAAATAAAGTTGTGTAGCTACGTTTGCAAGAAAATTGTAACTAGATTAAGTGTGTTTTAATGACTTCGTCAGTCAAGACGAACGCAGAGTAACGCGACGAAAGGCGAGGTAGAGTAGTGCCTGAATATGACGTCATCATCGTCATGTGACGGGCTCTTTTGTATTATTATATAATTATAATTACTTCTGTTAGGAGACACACGTGGGTTACGTCTCTTCGCGATTATGCAATGAATAAATCTTCCAAGTTAATGCAGTGTTTACGCCGATCGTCTAACTACACGTAATCATTCGCAACAAGACAGGCAATATGCGTATAACGTAACCCCGAAGCGCGTTCGTGTAACCACTGTTGCCGTAGAAAGGCCATGAGTGTTATACATTCTGAGTGTGTGTGTGTGTAGCCTTAGTTATCCAGCATGCAAAGCGCATGCGCCTTATTATAGCGTCATCTGTAGCTTGTGTGGCTCTTAAAATATTTTTCCACATTATCTCATAAACGGCACGATTTTCGGAAAAGAATTATTGAACATAAAGAGTGCGTTTTGATTTCTTCTACAACTTTTGTCTGAAACATCTCTCATTTTAAGAAGCATTGAGCTATATATTATCATAAATGTACATAGATTTTTATGTAAAGTACTCGTTATTCTTGTCAGATTCTAATGAAACTTGAACTTTCTCGACCGTTTTTCGGAAGACCCTCAAATACCAAATTTCTTGAAATTGCACCCAGTGGAATCAGAGTTGTTCCGTGCAGACAGACAGACAGACACGGATAGACACACAGACAGAAGACAGACAGACGGACAGACAGAAGACAGACAGACGGACAGACATGACGAAGCTAATAGTGGCTTTTCAAAATTGTGCGAACGCGCCTGAAAATATGCACTAGCATTTACCGCACACATTTAGACATATCGCCTGCTATGTTGACAGTATCAGCGTTCTCAGACACACGCAATTATTTGTGTTTGTACGTGTGCTCAAGTGTATAAGCAGAATAATGCATTATTTACTTAATGAATTCATTACTTTAATTAATGCTCCGTCATGTGTATTATATCAAAGTGCCGGAATATGATGTGTGACGTCCCAGTGATATTTTGTATCTATATTTTACTGTTTGCGCAGCAGCTGTTACTGACGGTTTCATGGTACAGTGGTAAGCCTGAATGTTAGGCAACTTAACGTACGCTGGTGTACGTTGGATCTCCTACATATAATGGGAACTTACTCTGGTGATACGGAAGTTTTCAAGTTGTCGTCTTTACAGTTTCCGAACAAAAGTGATGTTATGTGCTTTTTAGAAACTAAGTTTGAATGTAAGGTGACAGTGAAGCGAAATCTTACTTGGGATATGCGTATGAACATTTATGTAAAATTTTTATCCAGGTTCTTAAACAATTCTTTAATCCTACGTCTTTTTAGTAGGATGAAACGAGGTAATGCAAGTAGTGAGAAGTACGGGAAAAGTAATAATACATTGTTATTTATATAGTCATGATTTATTTAATTCAGTGTAACGATTAATTATTGGTTTGGTGAATAATTAATTGGAAAGGATATCCACGGACGCGGTCGTGCCTGATCATGAGATGCTACACAAGCGTGTGGCTGGAGAAGCTGAGGAGAACTAAGAAAATACGGGCCAGGGTAGCTGGTCTGCGAGCCGATACCTGAACCATGGACTTCTATAATACAAAGCAGGGCTCTTTGTAAGGCGAATTTCCGTAAATGGATATTAAGGGATGATGATGACGACGACGACGGTGATGATGATGATGATGATGATGATGATTATGATGATTATGATGATGACAACAAAAACAACACGTCAGTTGTCTGTGAGATTTTAGTTTGTTCGCTGGATTACGTGACAGCTCCGCCAAGAACTCCAATATCGACGTCTCCTCCATTTCTTTACGGAAATTAGATTTGAGAATTTTACTCGTAGTGAGATTAAGAAAGATGTATTTCACACAAGAACGCTGTCAAATGCTGAGTGTACGTACCTTTTATGTTAGACTGATGTAATATGTGAATGCAGCGTGGGTGGAATGATAGTGACAGGGGAAAGCTGAAGTTCTCGGAGGGAAACCTGACACATTGTCACTTTGTTCGAATCCCTATGGAGCAAAGTGGGATCGAACCTGAACCTCCGCCATTATTGGCCGGTGATTGACCGCCCGAGTCATGTGATGGTTTCTGGCTATAAGCCTAAGAAAACTCGAAACAGCGGCGTTTATTTCGAATAAAAAAAAACACCTGAAGAAATACATGACACTGAGATTTGGACATTTGAATATGAGGAGAATCTGGGACTTTGACACTTAAGGAGTGTGGCTGTGTACCTGGTGTTCCAGGGTAGCCACCTGGACCGGGTCCACCGATGACACCACCGGGTCCGCTAGCCGCGCCTGTTCCCAGCCCAGGGCCGCCACAACCCTTAGGGAAATACAAGTCCTTCCATGGAGTCACAACACCATGATGATGGTGATGATGTGAAGCATCCCTGAAACATACCATAAGTTTAAACATTGTTTGCAGCGATTACAGATACCTAAACCAACAGGCTACTTTGACGCTCTTCCTTACTGTCAGTGAAGCGGCAAACGTGTTAACTGCGCTTGTTAAATAAGCTGATCGTGAAAGGTACTGAATCTGACACACTTGGTATTTGACGTTATGTTTAGACTCTGATGCACTCAGTTTTGTTTGTCGAAAAGTCTAATATTACATTAAGTTACATTAATTTAACGAAAGTCACTGACATTAACGCGTTAAAACAGTCGTTACAGATCTGATTTTTCATCAAAGAAAGAAGGACAAAATTTTCATAATCCTCCTTCAGCCATACAAATTCAATCTGTATTAAGAGACAAAATCTCTCTACGCCTTAATTTAGGTTTGTCATATCACTGTATATTATGTATTCCGATTAATTCCTGTGTGTGATATTTCCCAAACAAAATCTCTTGCATATTTTATGATATTCATTATTCTTTACATTTCGAACAATTTAAAGAAAAAAACTTATTCTTTGTTAGCTCTAAATACTAAGCAGAATATCGTTCAAAACATGAAACAGGGAAAACCGACCCTTAGGGAATGTGCTTATGTCCTGTTTCTTCAGGTTCTAGCCTCACCTTCTATTCGCATAGTTAACGCACTGTGTCCTGCTTCGAGACACGGATCAGTGTAATTAATTTTGAAAATAGTTTTCCGGGTACACCAATTAAATTTGCATCATCTAATATTAAATGCTTAACTGAAACTGAGATTAAACAAATGTCGCTGTATAATTCTATACTCAGGCACTTCAGCCTTCAAATGATTACAAACTGTGTCTTAGCAACTATTCCAATATTTATAATTGTTATTTTATTTTGCTTATGTGCGTACTAACAGAATATTCCATCACAATCTTTATTTCCCAGTCACGTTGGGTCATAACTGACTGCGTTAGCATAACTAACCCAGGCGTAGATGGGAGGATAATATTAAGATGGATATTCGGGAAGTGGGATGGGAGGACATGAACTGGATTGAGCTGGCTCAGGATAGGGACAGGTGGCGGGCTCTTGTGAATGCGGTAATGAACCTTCGGGTTCCATAAAATGCGGGGAATTTCTTGACTAGCTGAGAAACTGTTAGCGTCTCAAGAAGGCCTTTGCTCCATGGAGTTAGTTAGTTAGTTAGTTAGTTAGTTAGTTAGCATAACTAAGTGCATTTTAAGTAGCTAATGTTTGATTTCGAATACTGTAGGCACATTAAAATTTGTACCTAATACCACCTTACCCGTCACCTTCACCACCACCACCGCCACCCTCAACATCCTGTGGGTCATGTGGATGAAGGAAGAGCTCCACCGGTTCGCCACGCTTCACAACACGGTAGCCCCAGCCGTCGGATATGTAATACGTGACCCGTGGCTTGCCGGTCGGATCTATGTACCCGTAGCAGCCGTATACCACACCGTCAGGGCCACGGTTCTCGTGATGGAACTGACCATCCGGGCCCACTTCGTAGCCAAACTCATAAGAACCTGCGCGGGAACAGAATACGGATTAGCTTTGTGATAAATGGAGAAAGGAAAACTGTCCTGTTTGAAATTAACCCTGTAAAGACGAAGCCCATCTGTTTTATATAAGGACTCAGTGCGTACCGCACTGTGAACACTCTCCACTTCGGTTATAAAAACAAATCTGTTAATGTTTTATAAGGCAAAAGTTGCTGTTTGTTCTGAGATCCGTACAAAACACATAAACGCAATGTGGGCACCACGTAGAATTTTTTAATGTTAAACCTGGTGGTATGTAAAGTTACCGGTAGGCTTTAAAAGGTTAAGCATTGAGCCATAAAGGTACATGGCACAGTGAATAAACAGGCGTATGAAACTTGATTTCAGGCTTCCGCCGCCATGTTGATGAGATCTGCGCTCTTCTGGGATATTACGCAGCGTCGTGTGGTAACTGTTTACCGACGTTTCGGGACAAAAGTATCGGCCCCATTTTCAAGGGTCAGAAGTTGTGGGCTGTTGACCTTTGAAGATGGGACGGATACGTTGTTCCGAAACGTCGGTAAACAATTACCACATGACGCCGCGTAAGATCCCAGAAGAGCGTAGATATCAGGTATATGAATATTCAAGGCTTTTGGGATATTACGCCGTGCGGACTGGTATATGTGAATGCTTACCAGTGTGTTGGGCGTCCTTGGACTGCATAGCTGCGACTGTTTGAAACGTCGGTAACTGTGAGGGGTTCCTTATTTTCAGCTCTAATAAGAACACTTTACATTTTAGTGTACCGCCATCCCACTGCTTTCCCACATAGTCCCTGCTAGTATTGATATATTTATCATATCGTGGGATGAGAAATTCTACTCCTTATTGTGTCTGTCCCTGTCCTGTGTTATCAGCAATCCTCATTTTCAGCTCTAATAAGAACACTTTACATTTTAGTGTACTGCCATCCCACTACTTGTCCACATAGTCCCTGCTAGTATTGATATATTTTTGACATCGTGTGATGGTTGTACTGCCATCCCACTACTTCTCCACATAGTCCCTGCCAATATTGATATATTTATCATATTGTGGGGTGAGAATTTCTACTCCCTGTTGTGTCTGTCCCTGTCCTGTGTTATCAGCAATCCTATAACAGATGTTTCCACCTCGCGATCATCTTTAAATTTAAAGCCGCCGAGATTCTGCTTCACCGCCCGAAACAGATGATAATTGCTCGGCGACGATTTCTCCTGATATACTTACAATCATTGTAGTTTCGTAGTTACAGAATTATAGGTAATGTAATATTATTTTCCGATCGAAAGTCTTATTTACCAGCCTACACGGTGTAACATCACGGAAGACCTGCATCTTTATCAAAATCGCTGTGAGAGCCTCAAATCTCGCACTTGCACATCCGTAGCTTGTCACTACATTGAGAGTATTTGTGTTGAATAAATAGCCACTGCGATTCAAAAATGTATTAAGGGAAACGTGTCCATTTGTTAAGCATCTGACACTTATGTGTTTATAAAAAGTCTAAAATGTATCACTTCGTTTGAAAATTTATAGATTTAATAATCATCCGTACATCATAACTTATTCACTGCTTAATGAATATCTGGAACTCATTATTTCATCTCCGTCTAATAAGTGACCCATCTACAGATTCAACATTCATTGATAAAATATTCTATTTAACAAGCCCGCGTGGTTTGTTGCTCCACTAATAGCTATCGACCTACAGAAACCTCAATAACGCTTCACTTCATTGATAATACCATGGTTTAGTAATTAACGTATTTGCAGATAAACACTTCCTTGATAAATACCGTGGCATAATTAGCATTTATGTATAGATTGATACTTCATTGATAGATACTTTGGCTTTAATATCCTGCTGCAAATCATGAATCCACTTAAACCATCTCGGCTTAATAACCTTTAACCTTTTGAAGCTTGCTGGTTGCTAGATGCACCAGCAGGTTTAACATTCAAAAATAGTACATTCTGCCCGCATTGCATATATGAGTTTTGTATATATCTCAGAAGAAAGATGTCCTATATAACATAAACTGATTGGTTATTATAACCGAGAAGGAAAGTGTTTACTGTGCGGTACGGACTGGGTCTTTAAATAAAACAGCTTACGCTTGGGGTTTAAAGGGTTAATAATGCTTATTAAATTTGTACTCAGTTTATCTTACTTGAGTTGAAATTCTGTTCCAGGTACTGTGTCTTCTCCTCGTTTTCTATGTGAACTATAACCTGCTTCTCATCTTCACCCCTACGCCATTGTCGCCTCGTTCGTGCAGCGCTTGCTGCTGACAGCGACACAGCAGTCAGCACCTGTAAGTACAGAACAACATAAGGTTTCGTCTCAAGTGTTGGATTTCCCGCGCTAGTACGACTCGCCGCGAATCTAGTCACTTCATGCATATTACCTGCCGTAGTCATGAAGCGGTTTTCAAGTAGCAATGAACGAAAATCTGCTGTGTGTTTAATTAGTTGACATGACATGCAGGATTTCAGATGTCCCTCCATGCCGGTTAAATTTTAAGCACTTTCTCGACTGTAAAACTTTATTAAGTGAATATGAATATTCCATATAGTTCAGTTTTACGCATTTGTTTTGTAACCTTTGAATGCATTTAATAGCGATGTGTCTAGAAAGCATTAATGGATTAATTCTTTCACTAAAATTCGAAATGTGAAAAAGAGATTGATCGCTATGGATTGTAGCAATGAATATATGGATATATAAAAAGTGGAAAAGACTGCTTAAAGAGGAGCCTTATGAATGATGCTCGTCACAAAATATTATAAGGGTGATCAAATCCAGAAGAATGAGATAGGTAGGACATGTAGCACGTATTGGAGGCAGGAGATGTGCATACAGGGTTTTGGTGGAGAGACCCGAGGAAGAGAGACCACTTGGAAGACTTAGGCGTAGGTAGGAAGATAATATTAAAATGGATATTCATGAAGTGAAATTGGGAAACTTGGACTGGGCTGACCTAGCTCAGGATAGGGACAGGTAGTGGGCGCTTTTGAGTACGACAATGAACATTTCGGTTTCATAAAATGCACAAAATGTCTTCACTGACTGAGAACCTGTTAGCTTCCCAGGAAGGGCTCTCTTCCACGGACTTATTTATTAAAATGTGGCCCTATGTACTGGAACGTAATTCAATACGAAAGTGTGTTGAATCACATTGAAAGAACTTGAAGCTACGCATGCAGGGTCCCGTTGCGTACCATAATGGATCGATTTAAATTGACGGTCTTTGAGAAAAAGTCCAGAGGCAGTATTATAGCCTATAAGGACGAAGAATATGGCGGTAGTAAGAGACGTTTGTCTTGCTGAACCTCATAATTTTCTACTAGTTTGCAGAATTTTAGGTATTGTTTTTTACACGATAGTTTACTGAGTTTAGACGCCTTATACGTAATGAAGGGCTATTAAAAGGACGATAAATGTAGCATGCAAAGTAGGGGAAATCTTCCTAGACATCATAAGTCGGATGAAATTGGAACATAATACCGTATTACTTCGAAATTAAGACGCCTTTTAACCTTTTAAAGCCTAGCGGTAAATTTACATACGACCAGGTTTAACGCTAAAAAATTCTACGTGGTGCCCACATTGCGTTTATGTGTTTTGTACGGATCTCAGAACAAACAGCAACTTTTGCCTTATAAAACATTAAGAGATTGGTTTTTATAACCGAAGTGGAGAGTGTTTACAGCGCGGTACGCACTGAGTCCTTATATAAAATGGATACGCTTCATCTTTAAAGGGTTAATTTAAGACGTACCCCAATTTTAAAAAAGGGATTTTCAGCACTAATTACAAAGAAATTAATTTTACTGTCCGTAAAATATGCTACTCTTGTAAAGAGGCCGCCGGTTTTTCGAGGAAAATAATGTTTCTGAGACTTTCGAAGAGTGAAAAGTAATACCTCGAATTTAAGGTAAAAAAGGTAAAGCAGTCCCATTACAGACCTGGACAGGCCCTTAGAGTTCCAGAAGGTTGAGGCTCCCAGATTTCAAGACAGTCAGCACATGAAGGTGGTAAAGTTGTCAGCCCTACGCACCGGATGCCCTTACCCCCCCACGAAACATTCCTGGTACTCAATTCTGTTAGAAGCTGAGTCGACCCCATGGCCATAGTGCGGCCGGAAGGATTAGGTGAATGAAAAATTCCGATGACTCCATCGGGAATCGAACCCGCTACCTACTGGCTTGTAACGCAGTGCCTCAGCCAACTTCGCCATCGCGGTCCCCCTTGAATTTAAGACCCTTCTAATTTTCATTCCGGGGAAATGTTAAGAAAGTGCGTCTTAAATTCGAAGTAACGCAGTCTGTGTGAGACCTATGCATACCACCTCGTAGATGGGAGCGCAATATTACACCGAATATCGAAGGGATGAATCGTGAGGGTGTGGACTGGTTTCAGTTTTCTAAGTGGCAGGTTTGTTTCAAAATGGTAATAAATTTTCAAGCTCTGTTACGGGGTTGGAATTTCGTGACCATCTTAGTGACCCTCAGTTTCTCAATAAGGACAATGATTGATGTATTTAGTTAGTTAATAATGAAGATAAACGTGCAGGGTGATTGTAGCGAGCTATGTACGTGCCGTGTGTAGTAGGGGACAAATTAACTGACATCCCAGCCAGTGAAATTAATGGCCTTGTTGTCAAGAGTAATATACGTTTGGTATCTTGATGCTGAGAGGTGTCAGCCAGACATTCAAGTCAGGAACTGGTTTTAGAACAGTAAAGGACCATTCTGTTTCTGCGTAACATGCAAAGTCGCTGAACTGAAACGTATTTTTTGTGTTGGGCTTTGACCTTAGGAAATTTTTCTCGTGGTCATTGCCACGGACACCTTATTAAAATGCACTGAACCGCTCGTTAATTAATTTTAGTTAGCACTGTTGGAGGCTGCTAATTTGAGTGATACAAATGTTTATAAATATTGGCATCTGTAGGAAGATGCTGAGAAGAAGGACTCTTGCCTTCTTTACCGCAAAGAAATGTAGAGTTTAGTCGAGTTCTGAAAGGTGGCGCCGAAAATAATTTTGTACTTTTCAGGCTGTCGGAAATTTTTGTATGACAGTCCATGTAGACATCTTTATTGTAATTTTAATGTTAAACATCCCAATTGGTGTGTGTGCACATACAAAAGTATATATTTATACTTATTTATCAGTCGATCACATCCAACGTTCACTTTATTAACCCCTTTAAAGACGAAGCGTATCTGTTTTATATAAGAACTCAGTGCGTACCGCGCTGTAAACACTCCCCACTTCGGTTATAAAAACCAGTCTCGTAATGTTTTATAAGACAAAAGTTGCTGTTTGTTCTGAGATCCGTACAAAACACACAAACGCAATGTTGGCACCACGTAGAATTTTTTAATGTTAAAACTGGTCGTATGTAAAGTTACCGCTACGCTTTAAAAGGTTAAAGACGAAGCACATCTGTTTTATACAAGGACTCAGTGCTTACCGCGCTGTAAACACTCTCCATTTCGGTTATAAAAACCAGTCTCTTAATGTTTTATAAGGCAAAAGTTGCTGTTTGTTCTGAGATCCGTACGAAACACACAAACGCAATGTGGGCACCACGTAGAATTTTTAGTGTTAAACCTGGTCGTATGTAAAGTTACCGCTAGGCTTTAAAAGGCGAAAGCATGTATAGACAATCAGATTTCGGCTCAACAAGCCACATCAGGCATTACGGATACCACAAGTTATTAACTCTCTATACTCCCCTTAAAACATGTAGGGTTTTTAACTTGTGGGTTCTGTAAGGCCCGATAATGGCTCCTTGAGCCGAAATCTGTTTGCCTTATACATGTTTTAATATAGTGAAGTGTTGGTTGTGATTGCCTGATTAATACGTATAAATACATATATTTTATCTTTCTTGTAACTGTAAGCACGTCGTTTTTAATTTCCTATGTAACGCAAACTAAATAATTAGGAAATTTTCGTAACGCTTTGATATGGGTAACGGTAATATGCAGAGTGAGGCAAAGGTCAGATAATCGAACACATTCATGTTACGAGCATGTAAACCTGGCAACACTGGTCGGACTTACCTGTGCGCCTTTTTTCCGTTCGTTTAATCCGGTTTCACGCCGGTACATTTTTGTAAACTTATTAAGCAATAAAGAAATTTGCAATGTATTTTGGTGTACTTTTTCTTGTTCGGTTAAATGAATTCAGAGCCACTCTGTGTTTGTTTGATTAACGTTAGATGTTAATAGAAAGTTAAAATGTAGTCGAAATACACTGACTGAAAAAAATTACTTACATTACCGGTATTTGGTAAAGCTCGTAGGATTACTGTAGCTGGGGGAAAGGTTTTCTGTGTTTTGACGAAAGAAACGCTGTTGTTTATGCAGTAGGCTTCTTCGTCGTAACAGTTTTGTGTATACCCCCTGAATTTCTTTTATAATAATTACAGAAATTTTTATGTTACTACTAGAAGCAATTTTACATTTTGAAACCCCGCTTGTGACTTCTGTCCCACGTATGTTGAAGACTTGTGTATGATTTACGGTGGCACTGAATAACGTCGTCCGCGATGTTTACACGGACCCTCTTCCCCCTAAACATTTTTGTAAATTAACGAATTTTCAATTTTACTGCAGCGGAATCAGCACGTTCTGTGCGTAGGTCGGTTAAACAGCACCAATTACGCTGAATACTTGACACTAGAGACTGGAATTTTCAGTGTGATTTTAGGCTTCCGTCGCTGTGTAGATGAGATTGCGCTCTTCTGGGATATAGGGCAGCGTGTAGTGGTAATTCTGTACATACGTTTCGGGACACACACTATGGGTCCCATCTTCAAGGGTCAAAAAGTTAAGAAGAATTTTCTGGTTTTTCGGTTGAATTTTTACAGCGTAAGTAATTAGTAAATTGTATAACGGGAAAAGCTCTAAGCTTTCTTCAAGTGGGGAGGTCTGTGACGGGATTTCTGATATCAACAGGGTTGATTATCCAAAGAGGCAAAGGATCTGCTGATTATTGTGTATTAATTATTAGCTTCAGTTTGTTTGAAAACGACGGTTATGAAAAGAGGCCATAAGAAGTTCGGCTGCTTTAAATACATATGTATGGTACTGAAGTTGATGCCGACCCCAGTGGCCGCGCGGTCTAAGGCGTGGGTCTGCGGTCGACCACTTGCTGGGATCGTGGGTTCGAATCCCACCGGAGGCATGGATGTTTGTCCTGTACAGTGTTTGTGTTGTCAGGTAGAGGTCTCTGCGACTGGCCGATCCCTTGTCCAGAGGAGTCCTACCGACTATGGTGTGTGTCTGAGTGTGATCAAGTGAAAATAAACAACCTCGACACCTACTCTGAGTAGGCAGAAGAGGGAAGGACTATGAAACGAAATTGAAGTTGATTCTTTCTTCATATTGCTGAAGTACCGCGATAATAAACGGAACTTAGTAAGTTAGTTTAATATTTTACTCACTTTAAATTAAAATTTATCTAAAGAAAAATTAAAAAAAAGTATGTTATAATTTTTCAAAACCCCTTGTAATGGTACGTTTCGCAATTTATGTATTTTCATCAGTTTAGAAGAACTTTTATCACATTTTGACCTGCAGGTGGAGGAATACAAGTAATTCTGCCAGCTTCACTGATATATGACAAAGCAGTTAGGTGCCGGCAGTTGACATCATTATAATTTATTGCTTCTTTTGTCAGTAATGCATAGGGAATGCCATTGCAATGTAATTTGTTGTCCTGAGATCCCAGATTGTATCTTGACATTGAACTGACGTGTGGTTACGGCAGTTAAGGTGTGACAGTTTTCTTAAGGTCTTGTGCTATCGAACTCCTCTGTAAGGCAGTAAATTACGAAATTCCAGTAGGTTCTCAGAATGCTATATAAGCTTAATTGAACGTCGAAATTTTTTTCCCATTCCCATGTCAAACTTTGCATGTATGTAAATATTAGAATCCATCAAAACAATTTTAGGATGACGTTCAAGCAGTATATTTGATGCATATCTCAAGCTCAGCCTTCAAAATAAAACCAGCCACGGGAAGGTTAGTTCAAACACAGTCTTTTTATTTTATATCAGTGACAGATTGACTCCATATATTAAATTAAGCCGATCCCAGTGGCCGCGCGGTCGAAGGCGTAGGTCTGCCGCCGAGCGCTTGCTGAGATCGTGGGTTCGAATCCCACCGGGGGCATGGATGTTTGTCTTGTACAGTGTTTGTGTTGTCAGGTAGAGGTCTCTGCGACGGGCTGATCCCTCGTCCAGAGGAGTCCTACCGACTGTGGTGTATGTCTGAGTGTGATCAAGTGAAAATAAACAAACAACCTCGACACCTACTGTGGGTAGGTAGAAGAGGGAAGGACTGCGATATTAAATTAATATTTTATGGAAATTATGGTCAGATATTCTAGAGTTTCACCTACGTGTTGAAGAATAAAGGGATGCGTTATGTGTATGAGAGGCGACAAATATTAGCCTGTACTCCCAGAGAGCCAAACTCAGTCCAAACCCTACATCCCGTTTTAACCCTTTAAAGACGAAGCTATCTGTTTTATAAGGACTCAGTGAGTACCGCACTCTAAACACTCTCCACTTCGGTTATAAAAACCAGTCTCTTAATGTTTTATAAGGCAAAAGTTGCTGTTTGTTCTGAGATCCGTACAAAACACATAAACGCAATGTGGGCACCACGTAGAATTTTTTAATGTTAAACCTGGCGGTACGTAAAGTTACCGCTAGGCTTTAAAAGGTTAAGAAACGTTGTATTATAGTGCTCTGTCGTCATGTGTTTTTGAGTTTTCCAGACTAAAATGTCACATACAATATTCATGAGTTAGATCAATGATAATATTTTCAAGACTTTACATTTCACCCACAGATATTACGTACAAAGAACAGCAGGTATTTCCTAACAGTATTTCTCTATACCTTCGGAAATATTCTAAGAACAGGTTCAATAACTTAATAGAACTTTAGTGTAAATTTATTCCATGTTGTCATGCCATAATCAGCACCGTTCACACTGTCTGCCATTCTTTCGCATAACATTTGTCATGCAAGGTCACGGCGCAAATCAGCTTGACCCTTTGTACATCACAACGGAAACTGCACATGACCCACTTACACGCCTATCACACTGTACTGTTCTCTGTAAATCAGGGTTTCACTGCACTTTATCTATCTGCTTTTCTTATTCAAATAGGCAGGTTTCTGTCATCACCGTACTGCCTGTGTGCATTTCGTATGGTCCTTACAGTACGCAGCTGGCATTTCTGTCTACAGCATTAACCTACTCGTGCTTGCCGTACAGGATCTCAGTGATTCCTGTGTGGTAGAAGCAGAATTATTAACTTAACTCCATGCATACAGGATTTTGGTAGGGAGACCTGAGGGAAGCCGACCACTTGGGAGACCCAGGCGTAGTTGGGAGGATAATATTAAAATGTATCTTCAAGAAGTGGGATGGGGGCATGGACTGGATTGAGCTGGCTCAGGATAGGGACAGGTGGCGGGCTCTTGTGAATGCGGTAATGAGCCTCCGGGTTCCATAAAATGTGGGGAATTTCTTGACTAGCTGAGAAACTGTTAGCTTCTCGAGAAGGCCTCAGCTCCATGGAGTTATTTAGTTAGTCAGTCAGTCAGTCAGTCAGTCAGTCAGTCAGTTAGTTAGTTAGTTAGGTAGGTAGGTAGGTAGTTAGTTAGCTAGCTAGCTAGTTAACTCCATGGAACAGAGTCCTTGAGAAGCCAACAGATCCTCAGCTAGAAGTGAAATTCCCAGCATTTTATGGAACCTGAGAGTTCATTACCGTAGTCAAAAGGACCCGCCACTTGTCCCTATCCTGAGCCAGGTTGATCCAGTCGATGCCCTGATCTCACTTCCTCAAGACATTTTGATATTCTCCCACCTACGCCCAGGTCCTCCAAGTTGTCTCTTTCACTCAAGTTTGCCCACCAAAACCCCGTATTCACTTTTCCTTCCATACATACTACTTGTACCGTCTATTGCACTCGTCCCACAATTGTTAAAAGTTTATTATACAGACTTCCTATGAAAACGTGTCAGTAGCTACTCGGCCGGTTATACCTATTTTAAAATAACTTCACATACAGTGCAAAATATTTATGCTCTGCTTCGCATATACCTTTATACACATTCAGGTCATTAAAACAGATGAACAAAATAAAAGCAAAAATATAACTGAAATATATCAAAACCCTTTGACGACTTACAGTCATATGAATACTATTTCAAACTCCGTTCTGCTTCACAGCGACTTAGTCCGTCTGCATGAGAAAGACCAAAATGTTAATGCTCTTTGTGAACATACGTGCTGTCTATTGTGATAGTCGTCAGTCGCTGTCTATTGTGATAGTCGCCGGTCAGTGCCTATTGTGATAGTCGCTAGTAGCTGTCTGTTGTGATAGTCTCCAGTCGCTGTCTGTTTTAATAGTCGCCAGTCGCTGTCGTGATAGACGCCAGTCGCTGTATGTTATGATAGTCGCTAGTCGCTGTCTGTTGTGATAGTCGCCAGTTGCTGTATGTTGTGGTAGTCGCCAGTCGCTGTCTGTTTTAATAGTCGCCAGTCGCTGTATGTTGTGATAGTCGCCAGTCGCTGTCTGTTGTGATAGTCTCCAGTCGCTGTCTGTTTTAATAGTCGCCAGTCGCTGTCTGTTGTGATAGTCTCCAGTCGCTGTCTGTTTTAATAGTCGCCAGTCGCTGTATGTTGTGATAGTCGCCAGTCGCTGTATGTTGTGATAGTCGCCAGTCTCTGTCTACTGTGGTAGTCGCCATTCTATATTTATTGCGTGCATAAGCTCCGTTAAACATTTAAAGGATACAATCAATTTAAGTTACATATAAATATCTTAATCTAGTCCATTGCAGTCACAAGCTCGTTTAACTTGCACTCAAAGCTGTAAGACACTGGAAACTTGGGCATCCAGATAATTTGAATTCCACACCAAACAAAGACATATCAACACCCGAAATCGCCTATTATGATGTAAATTAATGTTTTCGTAAGACTATGAGTATAAAAAATTGAAGATGTGCCAAGGTCGGTGTTTGTCTGAAGGCAACTACAAGAACACTCGCAAGCCTCGCTGAAGAGAGATTCAGAGAGCAGCTACGGATAGTGACCAACTGGGTGTTTCGAAACTAGGTTCTTGAAATAAATTTAACGTATTCAGAGTTTTCTTCCCTGTTTGTTTCGAGTTTAAATGAAGACTGGTGTAATTTTGAGATGACTTCTTTCGTGCGACATTTCTAAAATACGTAAACGTAAAATTTTCACTGTGTTAAATTAAACACGTAGGTACGAAAACTCATTGGCAAGTGTAAGTGTCCTTTACGCATTATTAAACTTGGCAGTATAATAAATCTTGAAGCCCATGTGGCTACTCTGTGTACCACCAGGTTTGGTATTCAACAAGACACGAAATATGCGTATAATGTAACATTAAGGCGCGTTCGCGTAACAGCTGTTGCCGTGGAAAAGTAATAAGCATTAAATATTCTGAGTGTAAGTCTGTATGCTTGTCTTAGTTATCCAGCATACAAATCGCATGCACTGTATTATGTTGTCATCTGTGGCCTGGCCGGTTCCTCCATATTTTTCCATATTATCTCATAAACGGCACGATTTTACGAAAACGTTTGATTTTCATCACAGATCTGAATCATTTTTTCTCCCGAGAAGCATTAGCGAGATATTATCTGTATGCACTTATATCTTCATGTAAAGTATCCGTTATTCTTGTCAGATTTTAATGAAAGTTGGATTTTCTCGACAGACTTTCGAAAAATACTTATATATAAAACTTTGTGAAAATTAATCCAGAGGGAGCCGAGTTGTTCCATGCGGATTGATGGTTGGATGGACGGACGGACGGATAGACTGACAGACAGGTATAAAAAAGCTAATAGTCACCTTTCGCAATTTTGCGAAGGGGCCAAGAAATTTTTAATTTGTGTCCACAGGGTATATTTGTGTGTTGTACTGTATATGATTCGCAGACGAAACAGCGGGTTTTACTTATATGGGCTTACCTGGTTAATTTTTATGACGGAGATGGAGTATGTTTACTGCGCGGTGCGGATTAGGTCCTTGAATTAAAATTTGATTCTTTCTTTGAAGGTGTAAGTTGAGTGTCCAAGTATCGTTCCTGCAGCATTAATTAAGGGTGAAGAGTACCTGATACGTCTTGAATAAGTGGCTGGTTGGCTTTTCTTTAACAAACATATTGTATGAGATGCTGATACTCAGGTTGCAAAGAAACGTCGGTCTTTATATGGAACCATGATATTCATTACTTTGACCTTGTGACCCTAACAACGTAATACGGGCTAATAGAACCAGATCTAATCCACACACTCAAAAAACATTTTTTGAGATTCTCTTTAATATTGTCATCCCATGTTACCCTTATTTCTCCATTGCGTCTCTAACTGTCGTGGTTTCCATCTAAAATGCTTTGTGCATTTATAATCTCCAGTATTAAGCAATATGTTCACGGAAGTTTTCAATATAATGTAATCTTTAACAGAACGGAGTACTGATTATCCTACCTAAACAGGACCCATGGGTTTTTGGTTTACCAAAAATGTCGTATAGTACGAAACGAATCGGAAAGTTAATCCAAGTGTAGTAACAACACAGATTTGTTTTATTATTAATTATTCTACAATACAAGTAACATAGTAGAGTTCAGTACCATTATTTTGGCAAATATATTTAACCTTTTAAAGCCTAGCGGTAACTTTACATATTACCAGGTTTAACACTAAAAAATTCTACGTGGTGCCCACATTGCTTTTATGTGTTTTGTACGGATCTCAGAACAAACAGCAACTTTTGCCTTATAAAACATTAAGAGACTGGTTTTTATAACCGAAGTGGAGAGTGTTTACAGGGCGGTACGCACTGAGTCCTTATATAAAACAGATACGCTTCGTCTTTAAAGGGTTAATCAAGTAAACTGAACGGTGGATTTTAAATTGACTAAATACCCGCCTATACATGCGTGCTGCGCAGAGTTCTAAATAGCACTTCCTATGCCTCTGTCGTGTCTAGCGGGGTGTCAGATATTCGGGATCCCACTTTGATATATATTTGTCACACGAGAAGATTTAAATTCATTTTTAAACGTAACTAATTGTAAATGATTTGATTTGCAACTACCAAAATGATAAATTTCCAGGCATGTGTTAAATGAAACAGTCTGTAGGCCTGTAATTATATCATAGTGGGGTGAGATTATTCAGGCTTTCAGGTTGTGCTACGGCTGTTGGTGGGTCCGTTGTCCATTACCAGATTACTGGATCAAGGATTATGGAGCTCTGGGAGCGAACCATATCCTAGCCTTTCAGAAGCCTGCGACTAACACTCTGGAGTATAGCATGAATACATTTAGTACCTACCAGGGTTATGAAAGTGAAATAGAAGTATTTCATTGTACTTTCTGTTTGTTCTTATCGAGGTTCGGAAGGCTGTTCGAAGGAAGTTTTTAATTGAAATCATGAAAACAGACACTTCTAAAGGCGGCAGATGTATGGCCGAGTAAGGGCACGCGCGTTTTCTTCCTTAACCTTTTAAAGCCTAGCGGTAACTTTACATACCACCAGGTTTAACATTAAAAAATTCTGCGTGGTGCCCACATTGCGTTTATGTGTTTTATACGGATCTCAGAACAAACAGCAACTTTTGCCTTATAAGACATTAAGAGACTGGTTTTTATAACCGAAGTGGAGAGTTTTTACGGCGCGGTACGAACTGAGTCCTTATATAAAACAGATACGCTTCGTCTTTAAAGGGTTAACACCTACGTTTGCATTTTATCCTGTATTAGGCCTACACTGGGCCATAAAATAACACATTGCTTTCTCGTCCTGGCTGTGGAATTTGTAATTCAACGTAATGAAAGGAGGGTTTCTGGCTTCTGAGATGCGATGTCGCGATGTCTGGTAGAAATTTACAGACGTGTCGGAAGAACCTGCTGAAGATAAGTACAGTTGATTTCTTCGTAAAGACTGTAATTGAACGCCAGAATTTACGGCGTCACGTCCCATTAGAAAGTAGTCTAAATGGGCATCGATATGGTAGCATTATATCACTTAATTTAAATCGGTAGCCCTGTAGATCTTCAGTCAAATGTTCCTTTTGAAATGAAGGCATAAGTGATATCCATGCAATGAATCCAACACAGTAGGCGTCATACGTTATTTTATTTTACCTGTTGACATACGCAAGGACAAGTTGCGAGAAATTGCGTGTTTTCAAAAGGAACGAGATGGTGGAAAAAGTCTGATGTACGAGTAAGGCTTCAAACAGCCCTCCCTGCGCTCGCGATTCAGTTCTGACGCTAATCTGACCTACGGGACGTGCAGATGCCTTTTAAACCACACCTTGGCAAAGCGGACGAAAGGAGCAGGACAACAATTTTACATGTATAGTAATATATGGCTAAGGAAAAGCTGTGAGGTCACTAGCTATCATTGTCAGCATCATTAAACGGTAGCTATGTTTCTTATTTGTTAACTTAAACATGGTTTCCTGACAAACTTATGTATGTATTGCAAAACCTAAGGTTTAGGTAAGTTTAAAGGTGACGTTAACTTCGCAGAGACTGCTGTATAGAGAACGGGTATAAATGAAATAGTGGCACCTAATATGCCAGATTAACCCTTTAAAGGCGAAGCGTATATGTTTTATATAAGGACTCAGTGTGTACCGCGCTGTAAACACTCTCCACTTCGGTTATAAAAACCAGTCTCTTAGTGTTTTACAAGGCAAAAGTTGCTGTTTGTTCTGAGATCCGTACAGAACACATAAACGCAATGTGGGCACCACGTAGAATTTTTTAATGTTAAACCTGGTAGTATGTAAAGTTACCGCTAGGCCTTAAAAGGTTAAAAAAGTAAATATGATAATGCCGAAAGAACAGCAACAAATTGTATGTAGGACCACGCGATTCTGTAGCAATTATGTACGATATACGGACACTATGAACTGAAATTTTTGCGCGCTGTCTAATGCAATATGCTGATAAGCACGCAGTAAGCCAATTGTTGCTTACTGCATCATTGTTGTTCAAATAGTTTTTTGGTGAGAGTCTAAAGTAGAAAATGGGCGCGGCTTGTGGCATTATGGAGGAGAACAGAAATGCCTACAGGCTTTTGGTCGGGAAACCACTTAAGAGGACCTACGTGAAAATGGGTGGATAATATTAAAATAAATGTTAAAGAAATAAGAAGGGAGGGAATGGACTGGATTTATCTGAGAATAGAGACCAGGGTGGGATGTTATGAACACGGTGATAAAATACGCTTCCTATGAAATTCGGGGTATTTCTTGTCTAGCTGTGGTAATACTAACTTCTCAAGAAGAACTCTGCTCTGTGGAATTGGTTACTTAATTTGTTAGTTATCTAGTATATAGGCGGGACAATGACGTACATTGGTCAAAATCTGAAATTATATTCTAGAGGTGCCGGCTTCGAATCTCGCACTGGGCACCGACTATTCTGTGTGAAATTTCCATGTTTTTCCTCAGTTAGAATAGCCGATATTTGAGCCGATTATAATCGGCTCAAATATCGGCAATAATTATTGAAGCCGGGGCTTGCGAGATACGAAGTAGGGCTGCGAAGAATAGTAAATCTATTTCTAAATATTACTTAGGTGAAATTTCGTGTTCATATATGAAAGATTTCTGTACAGACATAATGACGTTTCTATTCTTATAATCCCAGCAACATCCAGGTTTAAGACTTGGTGCTCTGTGATCATTTTTTCTGAGAAAGATGACAGAAGAGAACAAGAAATATTCAGCTGTCATGAGATTCGATCTAGTGGTACTTTGAGTGTAAATTTGTTCACTTTAAGTTTTACCCACAGCGTATTCGTCTGAACAATCAGACTGGTGATTGGTCCCTGCATGGTTGAGAAAGAAAAGTGAAACCTATATTGTCTTTTGTGTTCTGATGTAAGAAATGTAGACTGTAGGAAGTGTGACAAAAGGCTCGGTACTCCACCTTCTAAACATTGTTATAAACCACATCGTTCGACATGAATGGAATTTGTAGGTGACGCTGTGACAAGGACCTCTTGGTACTACTATTTTGTTTCCTTACCCCACCGCCCCCGCCCACTAGAGAAAGGTTACCATTCTCCTGAAATTTTCTTCGTGTTATTTGCGTCTCCGTTTCTTTCTGATTATTTTTCTTTCTCTATTAAACATTATTAACCTTTTAAAGTCTAGCGGTAACTTTGCATACCACCAGGCTTAAGATTAAAAGATTCTACGTGGTGCCCACATTGCGTTTATGTGTTTTGTACGGATCTCAGAACAAACAGCAACTTTTGCCTTATAAAACATTAAGAGACTGGTTTTTGTAACCGAAGTGGAGAGTGTTTACAGCGCGGTACGCACTGAGTCCTTATATAAAACAGATACGCTTCGTCTTGAAAGGGTTAATACAGTATGAGTATCCTTCCTTGTGATGAGTGCTGCCACATTCTGGGTTTTAGGTTGTGATACAGCTACCTCTTGTCGATGTCTGTTACCGTAGTGTTAACTGTCATGAGTTGGCAGCTGTGATTTATTTGTGCTGTTGACTCTAATGAAGGCATGAAATAACATTTTGTAATTAAATATGAAATGCGTAACAAAATTATATTTTGCAGCGGCATCATTTTGAAGCAGTTACTACGATTTGATTATAATCAAATAATTATTTAAGACTCGAAAATTCTCGTCATGTAGTGGTGAAACGATGAAGACAAGGACTTCGTTAATCTGTAGGCACGTCTCAAATAGTGATGTGGCGTTCGTTACTCTTTCAGTACTTGTGTAGGGATTATTAGGAAATATTTGTAAAGAAGAATCTCCGGTGTTTATATAATTATAACCTGTTTTTCATGATTTATATATGAGCCAACTTGAGCGTGCAGTTTATGCAAAGAATGCAATTAATTGCGTGATTTCAGGCTTTCGCTGCGACGTGGAAGAGATTTGCGCTTTTCTGGATTACTATGCGGCGATGAGCGGTAGTTTTTTTCCCGACGTTTCGGGAAAAAGGTCGGTACAAAACTAGCACTCAGTGCTACGTAATATCCCAGAAGATCGCAGATCTCAATGCCATTAAATGTTGAGCACGTTACTTCGTAGGTAACGCCGAGATGTGTGGAGAAACTCATCGGGCGTTTGTCACAGTATAAATGTGCTGACGAATTGCACCCCACATTTTTCAGTATGAAATGTCATGCAAATCTTTTCGTCTGCTGTAGACTTCATTAGGCGCGGAGAGACATGGAAAAATATAATAGTGCGCAGTTTTGAAATTTCTTTGCATATCCGCAGAAAAAGAAAGCAGATTAAATAGCCGATAATTTATCAGGTCTACCTTTTAATGTTGCGGCATATGTCGCTTTTATATTATAGAACCTTGTATATTACATTAAAATCGCCATAGTTGTGTGTTTGTGTACACGGAACAGTGACGTACGTGTTGTAAATCAGCAATGTGAAGGCAACGTAGGCGTTACATGCAGCACTAAACTCCTCCGTCTTCACCCCCTGTACACACCAGCATTTATAACAGTAGCTGTCCTAACGAAGCCAAATCGTGGGTTGGGTTTAACCCTTTAAAGACGAAGCGTGTCTGTTTTATATGAGGACTCAGTGCGTACCGCGCTGTAAACACTCTCCACTTCGGTTATAAAAACCAGTCTCTTAATGTTTTATAAGGCAAAAGTTGCTGTTTGTTCTGAGATCCGTACAAAACACATAAACGCAATGTGGGCACCACGTAGAATTTTTTAATGTTAAACCTGACGGTATGGAAAGTTACCGCTGGGATTTAAAAGGTTAAGGAGTGAATGAAGCAACAGCTGTCTTCTGACAGGACAAGGGTCACGCACGGTTAGAGTGTATCTGTATCGATAGGCAATGCCGTATGACAATCAGAAATGTCACTCCCTTACCGTGAAAATGCACCGATACGCAATTGTTCTTCCTTTTCTACGGTATTTCTTCTCCTTGAACTTCTTGACCCGTGAAGCTGGAATCGATACGTTGTCTCAAAATGTCGGTAAAGGATTAACAGTACACGCTGCATAACAGCCCAGAAGAGCGCATATCTCAACCTTTCTCTATGTTTGATCAAGCACACATCATGGAGACCTGAGGACAGCAGGGGTGTAGCTCCATGCATTCTTAACCTTTTTGCTCAGTGGAAGTGTATGATTATCATAATAACCCGGCCGCTTTATCCCGATGAAACAACTTCCGGTACAAATTGAATAGGACTGCGGATAGACCCCAGTGCCGGTCTGGACCCTTTCGAGAAGAGAAGTGGCGGTTTGTTTTACGGGGAATCGAATTTTCTTTCGATTATGAAGTGCGACGAAATACCAGTTGCAAAACTAGGAAGATTTCAGATTAGCGAGATTTTAAGCTTCCACAGCGGTGTAAATAAGATGTTCGCTCTTCTGGGATTTTGCGCAGCGTAGATTAGTAGTTTGTTATCGACGTTTCAGGACAACCTATCTGGTTCCATCTTCAATTGTCAAACAGTCCAAGAAAATCTTCAAGGATCAAGCAATCCAAGAATATCTTAGACTGCTTAACCCTTGAAGATGGGACTGCTAGGTTATCCCGAAACGTCGGTACAGAATTACAAATCTACGCTGCGTAAAATCCCAGAATAACGCAGAACTCAATATCTACAGTTGGTAGAACACAGGTAAGTGCTCTGCTGTCTAATAAAGAGGACGCATTTACCTTTGTTAGGTGTCGTGTGTAGGTTCCGTCATTTGCCGTGTCACCTATCCCAAACGTCCCATTAGTTCGATCCCGTTTTAAGCTGCCAGCCGTCTATCGAGTGTACACACAAAACCAAAATGTAACGCCCATACATTTAATTAAAAGTAAAATTTATGTAATTACATTAGGTCCATAAAAGCTTTCAGTCGTCGTAACGGCCGCTGGAACTCCGTCGTGTTGCAGTTGACGTCACTGCTACTGGGTTCGCTGCCCGAGGTCTTTTGTTTGAACCGTTAAGGTACAGTCTGTGCAAAATGTATGTATATTTGTGTATCTCTTTAACCCACAGTCGTAATTATATGCTACCTGCTGCAACATTAGAAACTCCGCATTTTACCCACATAAGATATTTATATATTTCGAATTATATTAGAAGGAACAGGGATTGTTTCTCAACAGTAGCAACCGGCTGGTCTTTGTAACGTAGGCAATGTGTTCTTTCGGAGGTAGGAACTGAAGTTCTGTATATACAGAGTGGCGCATAAGTCGCTTGACAGTAGGGGCAACATGTCAGACATTGAGAGTCAAAGTGATTTCTGCACCACTCTGTATAGCGTGGATTAATTTTAGTCTTTGAATGTTTAATGCTCTGTCGTTACATACATTGCGATAGCTCTAAGAAATCTTATTTCTGTCGTCTTCGTTTATTAAACGACCTTATTGTTCCTCAAGTGCGTGAAGCACGCACAGCCTTAAGCAGTGTTACAGTTGGACTGTTGACTCCTAGCGGCGCCCTTTCTTCTGACACACATCGCAAACGACATTGATCATTGCCATTCCGGGGATCTTACACACTAGTTACTTGATTCGGAATTGAACAAACCCGTCGAGAGGAATGAGCCGATCCCAGTGGCCGGGCGGTCTAAGGCGTGGGTCTGCGCCCGCTCGCCTACTGGGATTGCGGGTTCGATTCCCGCCGGGGGCGTAGATGTCTGTCTCTTTAGAGTGTTGTGTGTTGTCAGGTAGGGGTCTCTGCGTCGGGCTGATGGCTCGTCCAGAGGAGTCCTACCGACTATGATGTGTGTTTGAGTGTGATCGTGAAGCCTCGATAATGAGGCGTCTCTGGCCCACTAGGGGCTGTTGCGCCATGGGAAAAGAAAATGGCCAATAATGTTATTGCAGTTTTTTCAAACGAAACACTTTACACACAGATGAGATATACTCTCTTCTGGGATATCACGCTGCGTCCTGTGGTAATTGTTTACCGACGTTTGGGGACAAAGTGTCGGTTCCGCCTTCAAGGTTCAGAAGCCCGAGAAGAAAAAGCCGGCAGACCGTAACGTATATTCTACGTGGGAAGGTACGCGCGGGGTGGTAATCAATAAGCTCGGTAATTTTTAATGTGTAACCATTTACAGTATAATTGGATGTAAAAAGTTCCTGTATTTTTCTGCTAAAAACACTCTTCACTGAAACAGGCGTGTAGGAATTCTCAAATACATTTTATATATGTCAGTTTTCTTCTGCGTTTTTTGGTCGGTAGTAGATTTTTGATAAAATTCACGGTATATACAACATAAAATTTGTAAAAGGGAAAGGTGTGTCGGTATTTCTCAGAAAGTTGCAAAGCCGCTGCCGGGGTTTAAGATAATTTAATTCACAAAGACCTTTTTGTTATCAGTGGCATTCTGACTCGAATTGTTAGTGTGACTTTTTCACATTAACCATTTAAAGACGAAGCGTATCTGTTTTATATAAGGACTCAGTGCGTACCGCGCTGTAAACACTCTACACTTCGGTTATAAAACCCAGTCTCTTAAGGTTTCATAAGGCAAAAGTTGCTGTTTGTTCTCAGATCCGTACAAAACACATAAACTCAATGTGGGCACCACGTAGAATTTTTTAATGTTAAACCTGGTGGTACGTAAAGTTACCGCTAAGCTTTAAAAGGTTAAGTGATTCTATGGAACTTGCATAACGGGGAGTTCGCTTGTGCATTACGTGTTGCGGCAGACCTTGTGGTACTTGGATGCTGTGAATGAAGGAAAACGCTTCGGACACGCCGCATTGACTAACCAGTAATTTAGCAGACGTTGCATATTTTCTTTCTTATACTCTGCAGCTTATTGAACCCTAAACGTTTGTGCTAAGATTTGTAGAGCCACATCAGTATGTTATTATGAAGTTTCCGTAAATGTCACGTGTATAAAATAAGAAAACATTACTTACGAACTAAGAACATCAAAAGTTTCGAAAGAGACTGCTCGTTAACCGAAATTTCCCTTTTTTCTCTTATCCTGTCTCATTCAACTCAGCACGCTTAGTCACAGTTGTGAATATTTCAGCAAGATAAATGTAATAAGCTGTAAGCTACTGGCTTTAGTAGTTCCTGTTTTCTGTTCCGACCCTTTATTAGTAAATGCGGTGTAGGCGTAATCTGTTGCAAGAAAGCTGTAGTTAATAATTTTGTGTATTTGTGCTACTTCCATCAGAAAGTCTACGGATGTCACAAAGAGAGAGAGAGAGACGTCGTGAATGAAAGCATATTTGTGACATTGTATATTGACTTGGAAATGTTAAATACACTGCAGATAAATGGGATAACGTCATACGCAACACACAACTGTTCTCCCTACAGGTTCTGACGTTGGCAGTTGTTAGGCATTTCTCTTCAGTCTTTTATTTTCGGTGAAATAAAAATAGTCTGCCTTCTGTATGTCTCTCCTGAATCTATCCTCGTTAGGTTTGATAAGTGTATAACTTAGTAATGTCCGCTTGGCTTCCCACTGAAAACATGATGAAGACTGAGAGGTATTTGAGAGGTTCACGGTTGTGGGGGGGGGGGGGGCCACTGAGTGTGTGTGGTCTCTGGTTTATGGCACTGTGTAGCCCTGTAGGCCGTCACCACTACGTGGGAGGAACATGCCCTCCCTTTGGAGGTAGAACAGAGTAGTCTATGTTATTATGTTAAAGAAGAATGTGTCTATTTAATGGACTCATAGCCGCACAGCTGGCCAGTATCACACCTCTTTGTATTTCTGAAGTTCAGTACCGCCTTCAACACATGCCGCCTTTCAGATCTCTTCTGAGTCACTTGAATCCATTCAACAGGATCCTACCCTGTTATTTTAATATCATTACTTCACCTCCCGGCAAATCTCCAATCCGGTATCTTTCCAAGATTCCTGTCTTAAATTTTGTATCTATTTGTCGTTTTCCCCGGACTGTGACTTAATTATGGAGCAAAATATATGTTGAAGAGTAAAAACTGTGAAGATCCTGACAGTACATCTTTCTGTCTAGTCTTATCAAATATTAACTCTTTAAAGACGAAGCGTATCTGTTTCATATAAGGACTCAGTGCGTACCGCGCTGTAAACACTCTCCCCTTCGGTTATAAAAACCAGTCTCTTAATGTTTTATAAGGCAAAAGTTGCTGTTTGTTCTGAGATCCGTACAAAACACATAAACGCAATGTGGGCACCACGTAGAATTTTTTAATTTTAAACCTGGTCTTATGTAAAGTTACCGCTAGGCTTTAAAAGTGAATGAATTCCTTAATAGGAAAAATAATAATGTTATAACATCTTTGATATTTCGCTTTATATGTATCCTCTTTGTTTTCAGATTTGACAAGCAGTGGATTGAACTATGAACTGACTTCATGCATGTCGTTTAAATACTTTACTTCCTTAAGCCTTTGTGTCTCGTAGACTGAAGAAGTACTAACATTATAATCGACAAATGACTGCAACATCTGAACCTGTAAGGCAGGTTGCCACTGTAGGCGCCACGTAACCAATGCACTGACTTCATTATTACGAAAGTGAATCCACATTCCTGATTGTAGGTGTGTTATTGAACATGAGATATGAATGCATCTTCTCTTGATTTCACTTCACGGATATTCCAAAATATCTTTATATATAGAATGTGTGTCACAGGCCTTCGGGAAGGTTAGGTAGTTTGCCTGCTTTAAAATAACGGCTTGTAAAGTCGTACAAGCTGTTATTTCACCTCCGGCTATATCATCATGGCATGCTCCGCTGCAGAATGTATAGTGACGCCTCTCAACTGCGCTTCCCTCAGCCCTCCCCACCCCCCCCCCCCCGCCACCAAATTATTTCTTGCTGACACAATTGCCAACTCACGGATAATACAGACTCATACACGACTAAGTCTTTCGCCTAACTCCATTATTTACCAGAGTCATTCATGATAAAATGTAGTCAAACCCGGTTATAGAGACATGGGTTTATATGACACCTCTGCTATAGCGTCAGATATTCTGTGGTACCAATTAGTTCTAAAGTGTTAACCATAACATTATTATCTTCGGGTTATAATAACACTCGTTTATAACGACACAGTCCCTTTCATGACGTTATAACCGAGTTCGACTTCAACGTTTTAAAGCCTAGCGGTAACTTTACATACGACCAGGTTTAACATTAAAAAATTCTACGTGGTGCCCACATTGCGTTTATGTGTTTTGTACGGATCTCAGAACAAACAGCAACTTTTGCCTTATAAAACATTAAGAGACTGGTTGTTATAACCGAAGTGGAGAGTGTTTACAGCGCGATACGCACTGAGTCCTTATATAAAACAGATACGCTTCGTCTTTAAAAGGTTATAGTTTGTCCTTTGACCTTTGCTAAATTTATAAGAATACATGTTATGAACATGAACGCATCTTCCTATGAAATGCACCAAAAATAAAAATATAATAATAAAAACAACAGCAAAACAACAGCGCGAACCTATATGCTTTCTCAGCGTGGATGCGCACAATTTTGCCATTTATTACCTCACGTGAGACGGTGTTATAACTAGCCACGGCTAAGTGTATCTCAGATCTCACGAGAATAATATTACTTGGAAGAGAGTGCTTCGTCGTATAAAGGTTTAACCTCTGGAACTCAGACATTGCCTCTCTGAGACCTCAAAGTTTAGTGGCGGATTGGATTTATATATCAGTGTTCTGGGTTCTGACACCGTCGAGCCTGATATTGATTATGAACGCTTCGGAGAATCCTGTTGCTTCCCTCTACCAGAGTTTATTGTATCATAACTTAGAATACCCTAATGCACGTACAGTTTCATTCTGTGTTAAATTACGAAATGTTATTTAATAAAACTTCTTAATTCCTTTTAACTTCGCCGTCGCTGAATATTAATCTCGAACAACCATTTTATTTTTTTCCAAGCACTCTTACAGATGCAGGGTCAAGATTAATTAGTGACTTTTTCCTTACTAGATATTCTTTTATTTGAGAGTAAGTGACTCTAAATAGGAACGCTTGATAGCATTGAGAACCTATTTCTTTCAGAGACTGTATATATGTTTACACACTTAACCTTTTAAAGCCTAACGGTTACTTTACGTACCACCGGGCTCAACATTAAAAATTCTACGTGATGGTCACATTGAATGTATGTGTTTTGTGTGGATCTCTGACAAACAGCAACATCATTAACTGACTGGTTTTTATAACCGAGGTGGGGAGTGTTTACTGCGCGGTACGCACTGAGTCCTTATATAAAACAGATACGCTTCGTCTTTAAAGGATTAACCCTTCAGTTTCCTTAAACGATTTTTAGAGGAATTGTTGCAGAGATGAGGGGACGGAGCATAATTTTCTAAACAATGTATAGAACATTTTATAGCGTTGTGGTAGAGCTACGGAATGACAGAGCCTTCAGTAAGGATTTATACATTAAGGAACTTACAGTTCATGTTAACAAGCAACTTGATACCTCTAGAAAACTTTGCTGTGACTGAAAATTTGAAACTTGCAGGTGGTTAAGTATCATACCGATTCATATATTTAATTTAAATTTTAGGATAGGTAACTTTCTAGACGAATGTTTCAGGGGTTCTTAATACCGTTAAATGAGATGTAAGTTTTTCTCGCCAGTAACTATGGAGATTGCTCTGTATTGGATGTGACACTGTGTGGTGTGGTGTAAGTATACAGACGTTTCAGAAGAACCTACTGCCTCTGTTATCATCTGAATTATGGAGGCAGCAGTTTTCTCTCAAAAGTCAGTAGGTTTCCACCAGAGTACACGGCGTCATACCGCAGAAGATAAAAATCTTGCGTGTCACTAAACTCTGAGTCTCTCAACCAGCGCGATTAAATTAAGAGTCTGGAGAATGGTTGGTGTGCCTGTGTCATGAACTGGCCTTTAACCTTTTAAAGCCTAGCGGTAACTTTACTTACCACCAGGTTTAACATTAAAAAATTCTACGTGGTGCCCACATTGCGTTTATGTGTTTTGTACGGATCTCAGGACAAACAGCAACTTTTGCCTTATAAACATTAAGAGATTGGTTTTTATAACCGACATGGAGAGTTTTTACAGCGCGGTACGCACTGAGTCCTTATATAAAACAGATACGCTTCGTCTTTAAAGGGTTAAAAGCGACACAATTCGATATTAATATTTTCTTTTTTATGACATTTGGAGGGGAGCCTGCTATCGCCATCGTAGGGTTTAAGTGTTCCAAGAGAAATGGGCTTCAAATCTCGCACACTCAATTCTACCTGTTTGCAGAGGAATTAAAACCCATTATCGGCTTTTATGATTGTAAGTTCACATTTATAGGTTACAAAAACGTCAAAATCATGCAAGAATTTTAGACGAATGAATGTAGAAATGTATGCAATTTTGAAATCTTGAGTGGAAGGAAGAAATATTCTTACAGTTGTCTGTATTGCTGGCCTCACTGATTATACTAACTTTCGCAGACGAAGCATTCAAAATTTTAGTTTTTACCTCACAAATTAGGTCCTGCGGTTTGTGATAAAGGGCGAAATGAGATTTTCATGATAAATGTATGTTAGAGATAAGAAGTTTCTACGATCTTGCAGTTGGAATATCAGAGATCACGGGACTGTGAGACTTGAGATTTCCACATGGTTGACGTTTAGGATTTAGGTCTTTTGGGATTGTTACGTTAAGTAGCTGAGTTTCTGATTCCCGACGTTTCGGAGTAGATAGGAAGCTAGTCTTAAAATTTAGCTTCAAGAAATAGGATGTGAAGTAGCTTGCACACAATCATGATGTAATTCAGTGGTGAACTGTAATTGGCACGGAAATAAATCTTAGGATTACATAAACCTCGAAGAATTTGTGACCATATGAGTGATCTATTGTCTCCTGAAGAAGGACGCTACTCTCTGACGTCAGTTCATTCTAAATTCAGGCTATCTTCGCACATCGACGCACTCCGTAGCTGACCAGGGGTGGGGAGTGGAAGTGTAAGACACGGTTTGGTTTGAGTTTTAAGTAACGCTTAGAAAACCTATGGTATAGCAACAGGAATTCGTGTTCTCGGAATCAAATGAATACGAAATGTTTCAGAACTGAACAATTTACCGTCGGGGAAAATTTTTCTGTTCACTCAGAGAGAAGCCAAATTGCAATTTCAGATTACATAATTTGATGAGGGGGCGTGTGGCTCCTAGCGGGGCGGGGGGGGGGCAGAAAGTAAAAGTGCATACAGGGTTTTGGTGGGGAAACTTGAGGGAAAGAGACCACTTGGAACATCCAGGCTTAGATGGGAGGATAATACTAAAATGTATATTTAGTAAGTAGAGTAGGGGAATGCGTATCGGATTGATCTGGCTGAGGATAGGGAAAAGTGGGGGAAGGGGGCTTTTGTAAACTCCTTAATTAACCATCATGTTCTATCACAGTGCGGGGAATTTCTTGACTAACTGAGGAAGGATTAGGTTTTGAAGAGCTGCGTTCGTTACACATTGTTAATCTGTCGTAAGATGTAGTTGCAGTAATTTTCGCAATGCAAAATGATTAAGTCAATCTTGTGCCGTTTAACTTCTATGCAATAAGGTCTTCTTCATTATAACAGGTATTGTGTGACCAAACTGAAAGTACCTCTGTGTGTAGAAAATTGTTATTAAACACTGTTTATAATATTATCACGTAATTATTTTTAAAGCCATTCGAAATATTTCTTTTGTATCTTTTCTTTCCTTTTCTATCTTATATATCTTGTAAGTGAGAGATTATTTCACTTTGCCGAAAAAACAACGTCACCGGATGTGAAAATCAAAGTCTTCCGTATATTACGCACTGTCGATTGGTGGAAATCCATTACTGCTTATCCCTTGAGAAGAAGGCGCTAGAGTCCTGCCAGACGTCTGTAACTGCAGCCGAACTCAATTATAACGTCATGAAGGGGACTGAGTATTTTGTGTCATTATAAACGAGCGTCGTTATTACCGAGGCGTATAATGTTATGGTTAACAGTGAGGAATTAATTGGTACCACAGAATATCTGACGTTGTAGGCGAGGTGTCGTATAAATCGATGTCGTTATAGCCGGGTTTGTTTGTGTTTACTATTCGGCGTGGCGTAATATTCTAGAAGTCTTGAAACTTTACCAACAGCGTTATGTGAGAAGCTCGAATCTTGCAAGATTTATGAAGTTTCTGCCTAGTGTTAGCTTCCTTAAAGACGGTCGTCACAGGATTCTGGTGCCAACAAAATTAGTATTTATTGCAGGAAGGAGGCGCTGTGTTTTGCAATGTAATCTGCGGTACATAACATGTGGAATGCCGATGCTACGCAGGGCGATGGCTGACATATTTGAAAGCAAGTCATGTGAAAACGCTACGCAGAATTGCATTCCGAGGTGGCGTGTATTACTGTAGCAGGTCCCGTCCTTTTCATATTTGCCAAAACAACATTTCCGCATTAGCTTTTCATTTTTAAAGAGACAGAGAAGTATTTAACCCTTTAAAGACGAAACGTATCTGTTTTATATAAGGACTCAGTGCGTACCGCGCTGTAAACACTCTCCATTTCAGTTATAAAAACCAGTCTCTTAATGTTTTATAAGGCAAAAGTTGCTGTTTGTTCTGAGATCCGTACAAAACACATAAAGGCAATGTGGGCACCACGTAGAAGTTTTTAATGTTAAACCTGGTCGTATGTAAAGTTACCGCTAGGCTTTAAAAGGTTAAAAAGTATAATTCTTTCCAGATTTTGACTTTCACAGAGCGGTTTTGGTTATATTTCAAGAAGATTAAATATTCACAGTTGACGTGATTTATTCCTTTGCTTTATTATGCAAAGATACCGGTGGATACCAGTCAAACACAACATATATTTATTATTGAAAACCCAATTGCAGCTGCATGTTTTGGTAAGGGTTGAGGTGTACCTGTACAGCCCAGGACAGGACCTTAGGGCTGGAGGAGATGGAGGTGAACAGAATTTCTAGAAAATAGGTACATGAAAGTGGTAAGGCTATCAACCCTACGCACCGGCCTCCTTTACCCTCCAGGACATGTCCCTGGTTGCCAGGGCCATAATGCGGCCAGAAAGATTGAGTCAATGATTATGATATTTAGGTTATGTGTATATTGTGACAACACCGAGATAAAAATTTCGAATTGTATTACTTACGTACGTGTTTGTGTATTTTGTCTTTATACAGTTTTTTACATCCAGCGGATGGCTTACTTTAGAGCCGAAACATGTAGCTGCGGTTTGGTTTTTTATAATAAAAAAGTGTTTTGTTTGACAGATATTTACTGGTATCTTTGAATCCTCATATCATGATTTCTTCTGCAAAACTGTGGGGGGGTAACGCGCATTTTCTTATTATACATTTTGTATATGAAATTGGAATGCTATTCAGTTCATGTTTGGGGAGTTGATTTCCGTAATAAGAAATGTTCGACACTGAGGTTACAGCCGTCTGTAGTATAATGGCTTTGGTAATTGGGTACCAAAGTTACTAACAAAGCGGCAGGGGCATTTACCTGGAAATTGGGGACGCATTTTGTATCCTGTGAGTTAGGTACTGATTGTTTATATAAAATTCATATATATTCCATACTTCAAAAGTTTTAAGCTAAAGCCTGTGTGCCCATTCGAATTCGTAGTGAGTGTGTGTTTTAGTGCCATGAACAAAGACTTTACGTGTGAAATTTGGGGTAAATAGGGTGACGAGTTGGATGTGACGCCGTGTGGGCTATTGGGTAAGTACGTATGTGTTAGAGGTAGTTGACGTCTCCGTTTAGGGTAGATAAATTCTACTTGTATAGGGAGACGACAGATCCCCCGAAGCGTCGGTTTCCCTCCAACAAATTACACGGCCTCATTCGAAATGATAGATGCAGTTACCTTCGTGAAGAGTAACCACTCCCCCATTTTTCTGCTAATGGTCATTAAGATCTCTATTTTTCTCTATCTCTAAATTGAGAGCAGTTCTATCGAAACGTCGATATCGATGTACCAGAGTACACGGTTTTACATTCGAGATGGCGGTTACCTTCATATATAATTTACCCACTTGTTTTCAAAACTTTTCCTCCGTTTTCTGTTTATGCTGTCTTACCATTTCTGTCCTCCTCTGTTAAATGCAACTGAGCTTCATCCAAGAAGCAGAATTCTGCGCAATAACAACCGAAGAAAGTATTGCGCAACGTGAGTGGGCATTTGAAGTCAAGGATAGTATTCTTCTCTCGGTTCAGTGCTCTAACCGGAAACCGGTGGGGTTCTTTCCATGAGAGTGGACACTAGAGGAAGGGCATGGGGTTGAGGTCAGACTTACACAGATGATTGGCATCGGATAAACAGTCCATTTGTACGTCACCGCATGTCTGCGGCTTTACACGTGCAGTACCTGACGTGTTCATGAATGGGCACAGCGGTGGGCGTCAGTTGCCTGCAGTTCAGAGCCGGGGCCTCGGAAAAGGAGGTTGATAATAAATTTAAAAAAAATCGGTATCTTTAATTAACCTTTTAAAGCCTAGCGGTAACTTTACGTACCACCAGGTTTAACATTAAAAAATTCTACGTGGTGCCCACATTGCGTTTATGTGTTTTGTACGGATCTCAGAACAAACAGCAACTTTTGCCTTATAAAACATTAAGAGATTCGTTTTTATAACCGAAGTGGAGAGTGTTTACAGCGCGGTACGCACTGAGTCCTTATATAAAACAGATACGCTTCGTCTTTAAAGGGTTAATTAACCGTCTGACACATGAAGTTCATGTAAATGTGCATAAAAATTCAGTTTCTTTCCCATAGAAGACCCACTGCCTCTCCATTGTAAAGACGAACCGGTTAAAATTCCTTAGGGAAATAACGTCCTTTCTTAGTAAAATGCATATGGAACGCATGAGTTGTATTCATGTTGTATATTGCTAATCTGCAATCGGTGTGTGTAGCAATTCCTGTGCTTTAAAGGGGTAAGGAGATCGGCAATTAGTCTGAGAGGAAATACCCCTGTAGATTCTTCACTTGCCATACGTCTGAGGAAGTAATTGGAAAGTACGTGTAGAGGAGGTATATAATTACTTCTAAAGTAATTAGCAATGGAGAATATTACAAGACACGTGGAGGAAGTTGCATGTACCTTAAGGCAGTACTTAATTAATCGGAAAGGAAATGTTACTTGCAACAGCTGTGGCGGGATATACCATAAGAGAAAATAAGACGTGTGATTTCAGGCTTCCGCCGCGGTGTAAATGAGATCTGCGCTCTTCTGGGATCTTACGCAGCGTAGAGTGCTAATACCGTATCGACGTTTCGGGAGAACCTACTGGTCCCATATTCAAGGGTCAAGGATTCAAAGGAGAATAATTCTTTTAGACTTAACTGACCCTTGACTATGGGATTTATAGGTTGTCCCGAAACGTCGGTGCAGAATTACCACTATACGCTGCGTAAAATACCAGAAGAGCGCAGATCTCAAAATAAGACACGTTGTATCAGATAAGCACTATCTTTAACATTAGGCCTAGTTGTATACTAGACAATTATAGAAAGGAATAGACGGAGGATGGAAGTCAAATCTACGCAGATTGATAACAGAGTATAAGCGTATTTGGAGCAGAGGTTTATTACAAATTACGGCGAAAAACTTGGGTTGCAAAATTTCGAATGTTAGCTGGGGTTTCCTGCCTATTCACTACTGAATGCGCAGTAATATCTCTTTCTACCGCCCGACTTTAAGTCAGGCGCGCTGCAGTGTTCCCACACCGTGTGTTTATGCGTTTCTTATGATTTTCAGCATAAAGGTCGACTGGTCCAAGTAGCCGAGGTACGAATTGTTTATTAGGCTCTAAGATTTCAGATATTTATTACATGAAATTCTTGCTGCAGTAAGTTAAGGAGATTTTAAAAGTTAAAAGTTTTCCGTGTTTACGTCATGAAGATATAAACAGGGAGAAGATATAGGGCCGCACTCATTCTTGACCTCGGCGCTAGATGGAGGTGAGTGGTCAGCTTCACTCCCCAGGCGCCTTACCCCCGACAACGAACCCTGTGACACATTGCATAGGGGGAAGGGTGGACTTCAGGGCCGGTCTGGACGGTTTGGAGAAGACAATAATATCTTGCCTCTGCTGGGAATTGAACCACAAACTGTCCAGCCGGGATAGCTCAGACACTATAGTTACTGAGCTGTCCCGCCTGGCAAGGAAATGTATATGAATTTAAACGCGGTATCTCTGAAATTACTTCATATGCGCGAGAAATTTACATAAATTTGACGCTGATTGTGAGGATTGTGTGCTGTTGTGTATGTTTTCCTTGCAAAGGAAGGGCGAACACGGTAACTTCTACACATATGAAAAAAAAAGGCTTTGTGTTTAGTCACGTCAGGCATCAGTAACCAAACTCGTGCAAGCAGAGTGCGTCTGGCCGAGCTGATAATCTGTTAGTCATGTCGTCACCGACTTGCTGTAAGATGTCCTGCGTGACATGCTATTTTTATGCAAAAGGTTTTTGGGACACCGTCACAACCCCAAACGTGATAGATCAACCGTTGTCAGCTACCCGAAATGGCCGCTTCTGTATATTTTCACCTAACTTCCACATCTGTCGGCTGTCTCCATCAGTACCCCGACGATGGATCACCCTGTAGTGACGTACCGGCTGATTCTAGATTATGTTTATTGAGTAAACGCTGGCTTAGCCTGATTCGCACTCTTAAGAATTTTTATTATGCGCATGTTAATTAACCAAATTACGCTTGGAAATGGGAACGGAATTCTGAAACTGACTTTTTGGGCTGTTCATTGCCCAGATTATAAGGGGTGTGCTTCCAGAAAGACATGATACAGGAAATTTACGTGTAACATAAGATTGAGGCGCGTTCGCATAACCATTGTTGTCGGTGAAAAACCTTAAGCATTAAATATTAGCAGGGTGTGGTGGTGGTGATGGTGGTATTGGTGGTTATGGTGGTGGTGGTGGTGGTGGTGGTTTGTGGTGGTGGTGGTGGTGGTGGTTGTGGTGGTGGTGGTTGTGGTGGTGGTGGTTGTGGTGGTTGTGGTTATGGTTATGGTGGTGGTGGTGGTGGTGGTTGTGGTTATGGAGGTGGTGTTGGTGGTTGTGGTGGTGGTGGTGGTTGTGGTTATGGATGTGGTATTGGTGGTTATGGTGGTGGTGGTGGTGGTGGTGGTGGTGGTGGTTGTGGTTATGGTGGTGGTTGTGGTTATTGAGGTGGTGTTGGTGGTGGTGGTTGTGGTGGTTGTGGTGATGGTGGTATTGGTGGTTATGGTGGTGGTGGTGGTGGTGGTTGTGGTGGTGGTGGTGGTGGTGGTGGTGGTTGTGGTTATGGTTATGGTGGTGGTGGTGGTGGTTCCATTAAATCAAAGTAGCGTATACTCTCTGTATCTGAGATAGTCATTTTAATGAAAAACAAAGTTATTTTGCCGACGAAATTGTTACCAGGAGGGAAATGAGACATCTCATAATAATGCAGCATGTAACATGTAACATGCATATCGGTAACCTCCCTTTAACTCCTGTCCGTAGGTATATGTCTGCGTGGGCGTCTGTGTGTATATCAAACTCCATAGCTTCACAATCCAGAAGTCTGTCCTACTAACATTCCTCGCCGTGAGAAACTCGGAAGTTGCACAAATGTTTTTAGATTTAATGAATGTCTTATGGGAATAAAACCATAAACTGTTACAGTATGGCCCATGCAGCATGTAAGCGTATTTTCCTTTAAAAATTTTTTGAAGTTAAAATTGTCCCCGTACTTCGATGCCGGGACATTGGGACACATGAGGTGTGGAGGTAAAGTTCCACGCTTCTTAAACTTCGTGCTGGATGGAAACGAGTGCCCACATCGCATTCCGGTTCTCATGCCCAGCGGAAACCGTACCAGCTGTGGCGCTGGTTCGGCCACAGAGCCAGTGTGGAGGCGGTAGTGTAAAATGTCGCTGAACCTGTCCAGGTTCGAGTCCAGGTCATCTATATTCCTTAACCGGACATGTCACTGACCGAGCCATTCCGACACATTTATGATACAACAATTTAGGAAATGTCCGCAGAGTGTAACACGTCGGCTCCCTTCTCTTTGAATGCAGTCTGACTGCAGTCACTAATTTCTTCAGTTTCTGGTGTGTGATGATGTATTTAGATCGCCAACTGTTTATCCAGCCTGTTTCGTTCTGCATTATTTCCTCTAAACATCTCGTAAACATCGAGATGTTTAGGTCATTAATTGTTTCTTAGGCCTCATACCTCACAGAGAACACGGCCTGTCTTTATTATAAAGAATAATTACGTAAATGTACCTAAGCCTTCGTGTGAAGCGTCTGTAATTGTCTGAATTTAAGCAGCGTCCGAATAAGCGTAATTTGAGGCTTCCGCCGCGATGTAGACTAGATCTGCACTCTTCTGGAATATTATGCAGCTTAGAGTGGTAATTCTGTACCGACGGTCCCATCTTCAAAACTCAAGACGTCCAAGACAACTGGGACTTCTTGACCCTTAAACATGGAACCGAAACGTCGGTACAGAATTACCACTTTACGCTGCATAATACCCCTTACGAGCACAGATAACTTCCGGATATTTCGACACAGTTTGGTAACAATTTTTAAATGTGAAATTTCTTAAAAAAAAAACTCTCATTCGGCGTGACTTTGGTCAGTGTAGACAGACGGACAGACATGGTCCGGTTCCAGGTTGCTATTCGCTCTACGAACGTACCAGATCAGTTTCATTGACAAAGATGATGCTGACATTAGAGAGGAGTGTCAGTGACTTCTTTGTTACAAGTTCTTAAGAGTGTATCAGTGTTGATGTGTGGTTCATGCATACTGCCATGGGAACTGTGAATGGCGTTAGAATGACGTTACTGTGTTGCACGCGGTACGTCATGGCGCTGGCTTTTATTTCACTTAATGTGTATAAATTACAGGGTTTCAGCCACTGGTATTAACTTCGGTTGAGCTGGGTGATTAATAATAATGTGAATTAGTACCGCATCATGAAAACGGTCGGAGGAGGGGAGATGAATTTGCACGCTGTCTTAACCTCCGTGCTGTAATGAAAGTAAGTTGTCAACTTTTCGCCACAAGCGCTTTGATTCCCGCTACAAATGATGTATGTGGTCCAGGATCTGCAAGAATACGACAGAAAAGAGAAGTGTGCATGCTCGTGCGGGGAATCAAAGCCCGAGTCTCCGGTTACACACTTAGTAATCTTATCACTATACTGACTGAGCTGTCCTACCGGCTGTTTCGTTAGTAATTTCAAAGGTATTTCATGGTTCTCAAATTCAATTTTCAACTCATGTTCTGCCTCAATACAGGCGAACTTTAGAAGTGAAACACTGGTGGCTGTTTATCGCCCCGTACGTGTTAGGGTTAACATTTTAAAGCTTAGCGGTAACCTTACGTACCACCAGGGTTAACATTCAAACATTCTACATGGTGCTTACGTAGCGTTTAAATGTTGTGTACGGATCTCAGAACAAACAGCAACTTCTACCTTTTCCAACATTAACAGATTGGTTTTGTATAACCGAGGTGGGAAGCGTCTACTGCTTGGTAGGGATTGAGTCCTTATATGAAACATATACGCTCTGTCGTTAAGGGATTAAATAAACATTTCGCATTCAGCACGCACATACGGAACAATCATTCTATAGAGACCTGCTATTCATATGGAAAACTTTGGTAGAACTCGCGAGCCAAGCGTAGCGGAAGACATTCGACCTTCTAGTTGCATAAAACGAATAGAAGTTACGTTTCTTTACTCAGACAGTAATACGAATCAACGAAAGGTTTGATACGCAGCGAAAATATCTGTTTTCTCTTGTGTGACAAACATTTTCGGACGTATGAGATATGGAAATTTACCGGTGAATTTATTAACTAACGCCATAAATAAACAACTGTAAGACGACGAGATAGGTAAAGGGTGACACAGAATATCTTCAATATAATATATATGTAAGAGGAAAACACAAAGCAGAAGGCAAATTATATTTTATCTGAAGGTTTAAAAAAACCGTGAAATTACGGAGTTTATAAGGTTATTTTTAGGGGGCCTCAAAACTGTATACAACTTCTGAGTGTTACGTAGACGACAAAGCCTGTCTTTCAGTAAGAATCGTAAAAGAATTTTGTAATTAAATAGAGGGGGCAAAACATGTTTTCTCACAAAAAGTGATAGGGCTCTGATTAGATTCTAGAAGAGACGATACGCGTTTTCTTTAACTTGGGTGTTCACAACAGCACTGATAGACCGAGGCCCGAGTTTTCACGATTGCGAATCGTGAAGGCTACAGTGTAGTGGCATGTAGAGCCACACAGCCCTGCGGAGACACTTATGTGTAAGAGGAACTTCACGAATTTTTATCCTCACATTATTATTTGGTTGAAGAAGGAGGATGGGATTGAAGGGGTTTCTAGCACGTATCGGGAGAAGAGAAAAAAATACATAGGTATCTTGTAGGAGAACCTGAATAAATGAGACCAATTGAGAGACATAGGTTTAGATGGGAAGATAATATTAAAATGGATCTTAAACTGGTTATGGATAAGTCAATGTAATTTCGTGTTCCGTAAAATGCTTGGCTTATCTTGGCTGTATGAAGAACTATTAGGGTGTGGCGTACTAAGTATAGTCCATGGAGTTAGTTAGTTAGTTAGTTAGTTAGTTAGTTAGTTAGTTAGTTAGTTAGTTAGTTAGTTAGTTAGTTAGTTGGAGTTAGTTATTTAGTTGGAGTTAGTTTAGTTAGTCAGTCAATCAGTCAGTCAGTTAGTCAGTCAGTCAGTCGGAGAAAACTACAGCCTCCATCTTTAAGGCTATAAATGAGAAAGTATATTCCTACCACACCGCGCGGCGTAATATTTTAGGAGATAGTGTTCGTCAGTTAACGAAAAATAGAGTTTTTATACCATTTTATGTGCAACATGGTCTTAAAAACGTGTGCCACTAAATAACGAAGTAAGGAATGTGGTGCCTGTGATCGTACAATTTTATGTTTCCGTAACGCAATGTCGCGTTCCGCAGTGTGACACGGGGTAATTAAAATGCGCCTGTAACTCGTACTAAAAAAATCAAATCGGTTCTTTAAGCATTTGACGCGTAAAATTTGCCAATGTTATAAATAGGGACTTCTACGCAGCAACACGGAACGTATCTGTTACAAAAACAAATATGTTAATGCAGTTTAGAAAAATAATTGCCCTTTGTCCTGAGAATTTCTTTGCCCAGGATGTAGAATTTGTGAGTATTTACAGCACGGGACAAATGTTGTAACCACTGACCACTGTGCTGTAATGTGTACGTAGCACACGTTCAGACACAGTGTAATTTTGAACAGACTAAGTGACAGATTCCTTTACGGCGCTTTTGATATTGCAGGATGTGTAGCGAAGAATGGCTGGATGAATGGTGAGTTGGAAAGGATTAGAAAGGAAGCGGCCGGGCCCGCAAGAACTTAATGCCTTCAGATACGTCTGGGAGGACTCAAAAATTTATTTAAAAAAACGTTATGATTGAGGAGCCGGCTGGGGTTCGATCTAGGTATCTCCGGAATACAAACCTAAGAGTGCCACCTCGAAACCGGCTATTTATTTTGTGAAATTTATCATATCGTTTGAAACTTATTTCATTACACGCTTTAACTTGGTAGTTTCTTATTGCTCATTGGTCTGGATTACTGTGTTTCAGTTGGTTGAATAGGTATAAATTCAGCATGATGCTTTTTAACATAATCCATCTCCGTTGTGCTTTATAACTATTAGAATTACAAAAAATCAAGCCAGTATACGACATTTTATTCTATAATTTTCAACTACACATTTCGTCCTAAAAGGTCATCATCGCGTTGAACACAAAAATATATATACACGATTTATATTGAATAGAAATTTCAAAACTTCACAGATTTTGTTGTTATAAGAGAATAAGTTGTGTTCTGGCTGGATCGGTTTTAGTTCTAAAATGTTGATTGGTCACTAGATATAAATGGAAGAATCAGTTATTAGAGATTGCAAAACGCAATGAAGTGTTGGCACGCGTGTGAAAAGTGCCCTGCTCCATCACACTGCGTTGGCGTATGCTTTCAGAAGGTACTTCCCAGTCTTTGTTTATCAAACACCCAGTTGTTTGCACTGTATGTTGACATAGAATAAGGACCTGCTGTTGTAACACTCTGTACTTAACACCTTCTGTTAGAGCAAACTTGCTAGGTACAAAAGACCCTGTTTGCTGGTGGGTAAACTGGACAGGATTAGCTCTGAGGTTTCTTTGTCTGATTTCTTTATGGCCAATTTAACGACATTTTAAATGTCTCAGCGTATATAACGTCGATTTACGACTGTTTTGTGCTGTTGAATTCCTTGTGTTACGGATGAGAATTCTCATGCAGAATTTTTTAGATATGGCAGTTTCTACAAGCTATTGACCCCACACAGCGGAACCTTCGATATGCCGTTACTCGCCCAGCCATTGAAAACAATTCCTGTCTTTGATGGAAGCAGAAAGATCGTGACCAAGGGCCCTGCGACGGCTCAGGCGTTTAGTCGTCGGTCTCTCACAGCGGAGAATTGGGTTCAGTGCCAGCCTTGTCCATGTTGGATTTGTGGTGGACAAAGTGAAACGGACAGGTTTTTCTCCGACTAGCCTACTTCGATTTTCTTCGGTCAGCATCCTTACACCAATATTTTGTATTATTTTGTTATCTAACACAGACAGTATTAAATCTTTGCTTTTGAAAGAGTTATTAAATATCCCACGTAAAAATCATAATTCTGTTCAAAAGACCCCGCCACTAGGCCCCATCCTCAGCTGGCATAATCCACCCTTGTACCCTGTTTAAAACAGCTTGATTTTATACACCAATCTAAAATTTTTATTCCAAGTAGTTGTTCCCTTAAGTTTTCGACGATAATACTGTATTCTTGTCCCGTCACCTACAAGGTCGCCACATGTTCCGCGTGTTATATCCCTCTGGATTTTATCAGAAAAAAACATGCATTTAAAGAAATGAAATTCTGCTACTCGAATGCGGAATTCAGCTTATAAAATACAGTATATTTACAAGACAGGCCATTTACGTATAAGGTAACATGTGGACATCTTCACCTAACCAGTGCTGCTGTGTTTCGTTTCGTTCCGTAGTCCTTACTTCTTCTGTCTACTCACAGTACGTGTCGAGGTTGTTTATTTTCACTTGATCACGATCAGACACACATCACAGTCGGTTGGACTCCTCTGGACGAGGGATCGGCCCGTCGCAGAGGCCTCTACCTAACAACACAAACACTGTACAAGAGACAAACATCCATGCCCCTGGTGGGATTCGAACCCACGATCCCAGCAAGCGCTCGACCGCAGACCTACGCCTTAAACCGCGCGGCCACTGGGATCAGCCAGTGTTGCTGTGTAAAAGCCATAAGTATTATTTATTGTCAGTGTGTGTTCTTGCCTTAAGTATCAGGCATGCAAAGCACATCTTTTCGCGCGTCATTGTATTGTCATCTGCCGCCTACCTGGCTGTACCAAATTTTTTCACATTATCTAAAAAACGACAGAATTTTCGGAAAAAAGTTATCGAATATAATATATGCGTTTTGGTTTTCCCTACAACTTTTGTCTCAAATATTTTTCATTCTAAGAATTGAGCGAGATATTTTCATAAATGCCAACAGGTACTCATGTAAAGTACCGGGTAATCTGGTCGGATTTTAATCAAACATGGATTTTCTCAACAGATTTTAAGAAAATGCTCAAATATAAAATTTCATGAAAATCTGTGAGTGGCAGCCCAGTAGTTTCATACGTTCGGAGAGACGGACAGAGAGGCCGACATGACGAGGCCAGTAGTCGCTTTTCGTAATTTTGCGAACGCGCCTAAAGATTAACACTTGTCTTTACCTTGCTTTAACTTAATCATAGATTTCAGCGAATACGGACGATGTAAAAAAATTATTCATCTCTAACTTGCTCAGTGGGTTGCAACTGCATACGGTTGCTACACTCGAGGTGGTGATACATATTCAAAACACTGTTCTTATCAGAATGACATCGCTAGTATACAGCCGTAGCATTGCAGTAACGTTGCAGTTTTGCGGATTTCAACGCAAGTGTAAGAAACAGTCGTGATTGAATAGAGTGAAAAAATGGCAGTAGAATACATTTTCCATGTCTACAAGGATTGTACAATCAGTAATAATACTTGGAAGTTAAAAACTTAGATCTTATTTGTTGTAAGTGAAAACACTTTGCTTCTTCTCTTGGGTAGTCTTTTATAAGTGGAAAAGGCCCACGTTCGGGTATTTTAAATGCTTGATGATAAAGTTAGGACTTGTAATGCTGAAGACCAGTTCAATATATCCAAATGTGATCCAGAATTACAAGAACGTGTCAAACGTTCTTGCTCCTCGTGCGGGTACAAATTTGCAGAAATCCGCGTGTTGTTGTTGCCACCTATGTATGCCATTTTGTTCATATTTGTGCGTTCGTAACTTAGGAATCCTTAACAGACCTTTCATGGAGTTTATATTTTGGAATTTTAATAAAATTTGTCGATAATTTGAGGTTCATGTTAAAATATGAAAAAAGTACACGTTACCCGAACGCCGACTTTGTCGCTTCGCTGTCTCTCGCTCATCTCTAGCACCTCTGCAGTAGTGGGAAGGCTGTTCTGGTCTTCCCACTCCATGAATACCCCAACCAGACGTCCACCCACCTAACAGTAAACAAGTTAAAGAAAACACCATCCCTACTCAAGACGATCCCACGGAAAAATTCTACGGACATAAAATCAACACGCGCCATCCTCAAAGAAAACTTCTGTTTTCGCACCGGCTACTAATGTTTTCAACTCATAGCAAATTGTATGACGTATTAAAAGTATGTTCATATACTGACTTGAGATCTCAGTTGCCACCTGCACATACAGGCCAGTAACATTTACATCCTTGTAAAAAAAAACCTGAAGATGATCGAATGACAGTCGAAACATGTAGCTGATTAACGGGATGGCGAACATTATAATTAAAATGTAGCTAATTGCTGATTAACCTCAACATAGACTAAAAACCACAGCTGTGATTAATTTGATCTCCAACACAAGGCGATGTAAAACATTTAAGTTCTTCCGATTTGTCTGTAGCATCGGTCAGCCGAACTAAGTGGCGTCCCTCCTTAGAAGACTGTAACGAGGTTTTTCTTTTTCCCTGACAGTTACGCTGGTAGGCAAGTCGACCTTAAATTTAATTATGCCGCTTAAAGTAATTCAATTTCCAATAAATAATTAATTAGCGCACGAACTTAAATTGAAAAATTATCAAATAATGAATTAACACAACATAATTCAACACTCTTTCTTTCGGTATTTTATACTTAATCAAATAAATTATTAGGAAGACTGTTTGTGCTTTAATTTCGTACTGAATTGAATTGAATTTATTAAGCTGTTGGAGCAAAAACTTATTCTCTCAGCCTGTCACATTTTATTGATAGTATTCTTAATGCATTAGTCATAAGAGTATCCTCTTTAGTTTCGGAATGAATACAAGGCCGAAAACTAAGATAAGCACGATCAGCTTATTAAAGCCACGGCCATGGGAACAGCCGCCACATTCCTGTCTTGTTTACTCCTGTTTCTTTTATCTCAGGATCAGAGACCTGACAGCTGTGCCTTTTTAGGTGTGTCGAGTTGAAAGACGAGGCCAGCTTTCACGATGTTACTACCGGAAAGAAAAACTAACTGATGGCGAATTTTCTCGGAAAAGGGGGATCACAGATTTATTTTGGTGTATATTCACATATATCTAGCACCAGTGTAGGGTAAGAAAGAAAATGCAGATACTGTGTTTGGAAAACCATAGGGAAATCGTGAAGGCTCATGTACTGTAGAATAACATATAAATTTACGTACTAATATATTTGCTTGTGATTGAGCTGATTTCTTGTCCTGTTGATGGAAGCAGATTTAATCTCCGAAACGTTTATTTTAATGCAACCATAACGCGACAAATGACCCAGAATTTTAATGTACTTATTAACTGTTGAAATATAAATGTTTCTTAAAAAATATCTAAGGAATTGTCTGAAAACTATCAACTGAATTCGGGTGACTCTGTATTGCGAACAAAGAAAAGATTTTCCTTCAGTGTGGCTCTGCAACAGCACGGTATGTCTTCGTTTCAGTTAATTTATATTCACCCTTCACAACCGTTGGCCCATCTTATTTGACACTGCGTAACTTCTGCACGTCATAGCGTAAATTAAAATATTTTTTTGCAAATTCTGTATTATCTTATATAATCACAGGCCTGTTCACTTTCTCACAAGGGGTGTAACACCTCAAATCTTGTTTATTCATGAACCATTTCAGTATTGTCTTCCAACTACATCTAGAACTTCCAAATCATCTCGTCCATCCAGATTTGCTGAATAAAATTTCGTAAGCATTTCTCATCTCACATACAAGTATAGTGTTCGCACGAACTTTCATCCCGCCCACCCTGACAAACCCCTTGAAGGCTATAAGTCATGAAGGACCTCGTTTTGCAATTTCCTTGCCGTCCATTTGCTTCCCCTTATAGATCCAAATATTCATTTCAAGGCGTTCTTTTCTGAAGTGTTTACAATCTGTTCAGGTCCGTTTCTAGGGAAATTTAAATCTGGAAAGCGATGTTTTTCAGAGGTTGTTTTATTTTTGTTAGTGCGTGTATGTACTCGTATATCAGCCTGCCTGAGGCATGTAGGTATAGAATGCTAGCGTGACAAGTTGATAAATCGGTATTCAGGGCGATGAAGCTGTGTGTAATTCGGGCTGGAGATGCTGAAACTCTCATTATCCGTCTACTGCATGAGAAAAATATGTTTATGCAAAGGACCACGCGAATTGATTTATTTCTATTTGCTTTTCACGTATAGGGTGTTGCAGTTTCTGATTACAGTCGAACCTGGTTATAACGACATCGGTTTATGCGACACCTCGTATATAACGTCAGATGTTCTGCGGTACCAATTATTTCCTCGCTGTTAACCATAACATTATACTCCTTGGTTAGAACAACACTCGTTTATAACGACACAAAGTATTAGGTCCCTTTCATGACGTTGTAACCGGGTTATACTCTCTTAAGGTACTGCAAGGAAATGCGGTGGACGTAAATGGCCCGAAATATATTCAATTCAGAACTTGGATAGATAAATCAGTATAGGGACTAGGCTACGAGCTGATGATCGAGGAGTTATGGTTAGATTCCTGGCCAGGCAAAAGAATTTACTTTTCTATTCTGAAAATTTTTCAGAATGACTTACGGGCCTGCCAATCCTCGTATTCGATGAGTACCGGTGTCTCTTTCGCCGGAAGTAGGACGGCTAGCTGGCCACTTACCTCCTTCCGTTGCTGAATGTTAAGAATAACTGCAGCTGTGCCTCCACCGCCGTCCCTCCGATATGCCTTCACACCTTCCACAGGGGCAGCTTTACCTTACGTATTTTAACCTTTTAAAGCCTAGCGGTAAACCTTTTAAAGCCTAGCGGTAACTTTACATACCACCAGGTTTAACATTAAAAATTTCTACGTGGTGCCCACATTGCGTTTATGTGTTTTGTACGGATCTCAGAACAAACAGCAACTTTTGCCTTATAAAACATTAAGAGACTGGTTTTTATAACCGAAGTGGAGAGTGTTTGCAGGGCGGTACGCACTGAGTCCTTATATAAAACAGATACGCTTCGTCTTTAAAGGGTTAATATCCTGTTTCAGTGTATGACTTAAGGTGATACTCACCCACTCAGTCCTTAAGTTTGGGACTTTATCTATCTAATTTAGCACTTCTCTGGTTACAGAAAAGTAAATTAATTTGTATCATATTTAATATTATACATCTTTCATGCAGTTGTTTTACACATGTCAGTTTTTATTTATCACCAGCTACTGCGCTTTATTTACATAACCTCCAACATGTTTCGGCTGAGTTATCC
>BLKM01000378.1:666767-746632 GCA_013340265.1 Coptotermes formosanus | reverse complement strand
TGTGTGTGTGTCTGTGTGTGTGTGTGTCTGTGTGTGTGTGTCTGTGTGTGTGTGTGTCTGTGTGTGTGTGTGTGTGTCTGTGTGTGTGTGTGTCTGTGTGTGTGTCTGTGTGTGTGTGTCTGTGTGTGTGTGTGTGTCTGTGTGTGTGTCTGTGTGTGTGTCTGTGTGTGTGTGTGTGTCTGTGTGTGTGTCTGTGTGTGTGTGTGTGTGTGTGTGTGTTGGCCCGGGCGAACACACAATTGACCTTTGCAAGATAAATTGGATTTTTCTTATGCGTTAGGCATACACGTTAGCCTGGTGCCCAAAGGACATCAGCTTATAACAAAACGTTAAAAAAATGTAAGAATTGAAGGTATTTACAAAATCGCTTTAATGATTTATACCAGGCTTATCAAATTGGCTGCCCGCGGGCCTTATTTTAAGTCGCTAAAATGTTGTTTTTTATTTGAAAACGTGGGCAATCTTTGCTAGCACATATTTGTGGAAAAAATTCTTTTCACTCCTTAAAGTAAACAAGAACTCTGAAGTATCAGGCGGAACAGATTCAGGTGTAATATGAGTAACGAAAATGGCGTACACACAAATGTTAAACCTGATATTAGTAGGCTGTATGTAAATAAAATAAAAAATGATTACTATGCTACAAATGGAAGTCAGTAAAATGTAATTAAATTATTTTAACGTTTTACAATATTTTGTGCATTTATAATTGGCCTCAATCAGCTTATGAGTGCCTTGAGTATAATCTGTAGTCGTATGACAGAAGTTTTCATAAGCAGGGGGTTTGCAGCCTATTTATTTTCCGCTTTTTAATTTTAGTTCTCAGTTTTATGTCGTAATTACTCTGTTGCGTTGTACGCTTTGTGTTAAATTATACATCACTGCAAAATTTGTGTTACATACTAACTGAATTATATTTAACCCTTTAAAGACGAAGCATATCTGTTTCATATAAGGACTCAGTGCGTACCGCGCTGTAAACACTCGTCACCTCGTTTATAAAAACCAGTCAGTTAATGGTGTATAAGGTAAACGTTGCTGTTTGTTCGGAGATCCATGCAAAACACATAAACGTAATATCAGTACAATGTAGAACTTTTTGATTGTTAAACCAGGTGCTACGTAAAGTATACGCTAGGCTTTAAAAGGTTAAGTTACAACAAGCAATTATCGATATTTGTATACACTACACAATTTTATTACACCTTATACCTCCTGGAACATCTTACGTTGGATTCCTGCCCTTACGGTGTAAATGAAGCAATCGTTGTATATAACGCTTATGCTTCTTATTGTCATTTATTTGTAAGGTTTGGAATGCTTATTTTCCCTATAACGCTCATGCAAAGCCAGTATGCAAGCAACTGTACTGGGTTTGGAACGACGTGATTGTACAGCCTTCATTTAATTTCAGTTCTTTGTTTTATTGGCATGAATGGTCAAAATTGCTTCGTCATTTCTGTGCCATTGCTGTAGAATGTGTTCATAAAATATGTTATCCAGTTCTCATTTCACAGTAACAATAAAATATTTATTCACGTTCCTTTTGAACTGTTAACAGCTTTTCCTGAGTACAGTACAGGAAGACGTTACGACACACAGCCTGTTACATACCGGCATGATAAGAATTCAGAGTATTGCGAACTTCTTTCTCAGAGGCAAAAAAAAAAAAATAGCGAATTTTCATTATAATTGAACGACCGCACCATGTGTTAGGATGTAGTAAAGGTTCACCCTATAGCAGGTCCTGAGGGCCCAAGAGGGGGAGTAGAGGTATAGCTCTACCCTTTCGTGAGCCTCGGCACGAGAAGGGGATGAGGTGGCTAGCCCCACGCCCCGGCCGCTTTACCCCCGGGAAAGAGAGCCGGTACCCATTGTATGCGTTAGGATGTATACCTTTAACACACGGTAGTTATCACATACACCACTTACTTGAACACTTATGAACTCTGAATTTTTTTACCAAAGGTTAGATTTATGCGTCTTTCATACGATCCGACGAGTAAACATCGATTATGTATGTAGAGAAAATCAACAGGTTGGTCTCCGTAAAGTATTTGCAGCATCAAAGTACACTACATTCAGACGCATAAAATGCAGTCTGTTGTTTTCAGATGTTCTGTGTTACAGTATCTTATTACTCAGTCCACATGTTTCGATGCCTTATGAGATCATCGTCAGGGATTCGCACGGAAGTAAAATTTTACAAAACAGAACTTGCAATGTATATGCATATTAAAAGTATGAAAATTATAATAAGACGAAACGTGTTGGACTGAACAATAATACATTGTAACGTAGAATATCCTAAAGAAGTACAACGCATTTTGTTGGTCTGAATGCTGTGTAATTTGATTGTTGACAGTGCACGGTATGAACAATGTAAAAAGCGGCATGTCCTTTGTAGTGTAGGGACTGAGTTTTAAATATTATTAGGATATTGTGTGGTGATGGTTTTATGGACTGTATCCATCGTCCGAAGAGTAAAATATTAAAAATTAAAATCACGACGTTTCGGAAGCTGGCTCTGCTTCCGTCTTCAGGGGAATGGAGGGGGAGAAGAGAAGAACACCTACTCAGTTGGTCCCCCTACACAGAGCTAGCCTCCATCACTGGATGGGCGGATGCAGAGCCAGCTTCCGAAACGTCGTGATTTTAATTTGTAATTAATTTCTAATATTTTACTCTTCGGATGATGAATAAAGTCCATAAAAACCATTATACATCATCTTCAAAACCTTTTAGAATTATTAGGATAATCCGCATGCTTCCAACGGTTCAAGATATTGTGTTAAGTCACATGCAGTTGACCGTCACCGGACGCTTATATGACGTACTTACATAGCACAGGATGATGTGGGGCGTCTTCATAATCGTCGGCAGCAACTTGCTGTTTCTGTGTCTTACAGTCACCACAGTAACCTCGTCATAGTTCCCGCTCAAGGTGTTGGACCACTAAGCGCCGCAGCCTCTCTGAAGACGACAGGAGAGGAGGAGGAGGACGGAGTTCGATACTATAGCAAGTTAGTTGAATACTGAAACATCCTCCATGCCATCGCCGACTTCTTATAAAAGGAGGCCGTGTGTTGGGATTGGCCACAATCTCCTACTCCTCTTCTGTATCGACCTGTGGTGTCTCGTCTTTCTCTTTCTTGTGCATGTTTGGCCGTCTGTTCACTGTCAGTGCCAACTTGTCCATGGAGGGGAGGACCTCAGATTTTGCACCTATGGCATTAGATACTCAAGTACAAGTTTAAAAGGTTCAGTCATTTCGTATTCTTTCACTCCCCCCGCCTGCAAAGACACAAATGGTCCGTTACAAGGATGGTCAATTAACAGTCACATATGGCTCCATTATGTAACTGTATAATATTGGCCTTTTCAAGATCAAGGAAGGTGTAGAGTTTTAATATTAACCTTTTAAAGCCTAACGGTAACTTTACATAAGACCAGGTTTAACATTAAAAAATTCTACGTGGTGTCCACGTTGCGTTTATGTGTTTTGTACGGATCTCAGAACAAACAGCAACTTTTGCCTTATAAAACATTAAGAGATCGGTTTTTATAACCGAATTGGAGAGTGTTTACAGCGCGGTACGCACTGAGTCCTTATATAAAACAGATACGCTTCGTCTTTAAAGGGTTAAACATCCCAGTTGGTGTGCAGATACAAAGGTATATATTTATACTTATTAATCACCCAATCACAACCAGCACTTCAGTTTATTAAAAACGTATACAAACAACCGGTTTCGGCTCAAGGAGCCGTCATCAGGCCGGACAGAACCCACGAATAGAGTTATATAGGGTTTTTAATTCGTGGCTTCTGTGTGGCCTGAGGGTGGTTTCTTGAGCCAAAACCTGGTTTCCTGTATACGTTTTTAATAGCGTGAAGTGTTGGTTGTGATTGGGTGATTAGTAAGTATACACTTATACCTTCGAACTGTAGAGGTTAATACCGTGGATTCCTTAAAGGTACGTTGCTAATTGTAGGATATAGTGTTGTATAAATAGCGTCACGACGCATGAAGGTAAGTGTAGTAGGCAGCTGACCCATGACACAGTATCTAGATACAGTTGGTAGTGATGTTACTTTCTTGTTGTGTGAGTTACTTTAAAATATAGTTTCGTAGACTGGCCATTTTAACTGATGTACCACTGGCTTCTTCCTCAGTTTCCCTAAATACAGACCCTGCGATCGCCTGTAAGTTAAAACAGACCGTGATTTATTCATTTCCCTTTCATCCGAATTCATGAATAATGAAATATACTTCGTACATAACTTATACTTTTCAGCAAGCATTTTGAACTAAAGTACTCTCAAAAAAAGTCGTTAAGTAAGGGGCGTGCGAGAACTCTGCAGCGTTAATACGCCACTAGCTAAGATAGGGCTGTGATGGGTGTTTGAACCAAATAAATATTTATGATTTTACCCTGTGTGCTTTAAAAACTGTGAGAGGGTTTTCGTGATAAGGCTGTCACATATGTAACGAGAATGCTAGGCGTTTAGCATATTTCTGATCAGTTCAGTGAGCTGTAACTCTTCTTTCCTTCCCTAATTTTGTGTAAGTTTTTTAAGCTTTTATAATTACTTATTGCAAAAAAATAATGTTTGTGTTCTAGCGCAATCAGTGTCGACAATCATACAGGCACTCCTGATACAACACAGTATTTCACTTATGCCAGTGACAAGTCGTCTAGCTGTAAGGGGTGGATGGAGCCGCACGTGAAAGAGTGACTTCAATGCATGTATAGTGCTGAATGTTCGCCTGCGGAAAGCGTAGGAAATGTATTATTTTCTAACATATTGGTCTTAAATTTAAGGAGGATAGTAGTAAAGGGCAACATTTGGAGCATGCCACTGTATGGTTCTGAAACGTGGACACTTCGGAAAGTAGATTTGAAGTACCTGGAAAGTATCGAAATGTGGTGCTGTAGGAGGATGATGAAGGTTAAGTGGCCGGATCATGTGAGAAATGAAGAAGTATTACATAGAGTCAAGGAGGAGAGGAATATGCTGCAAACAATAAAAAGAAGGAAGGGTAACTGGATTGGTCACATCTAGCGTAGAATCTGCCTTCTAAAACGCGCCATTGGAGGAAATTTAGTTGGAAGGATAGAAATGGAGGGAAGACGACGAAGAAAATGTAAGCAGCTACTGGATGACCTTAAGGAAAAGAGAGGTTACTGGGAATTGAAAGAGGAAGCACTAGATCGCGCTGTATGGAGAGCTTGCTTTGGAAGAGGCTGCAGGCCGGTCGTAAGGCAGGATACAGAATGAATATGACAGACGTTCTGAATATAGGCCTACTGCAGCGTCTTTTAAATCCTTCTCCAAAATTACCAAAAGCCGCGCGGGAAACGTTCGTGGTGGTAGACACAACAGCGAGTAGAACAAGTGGCTTGCATGACGTTCTTAATTGGCAGACACGTACGTATGTGTAGAATACAACTTCAATTTCAACGTACAGTGCGGGATTTGAGGTTGTCACAGAAGTGTTGTGGATACTGACCTTCTGAAATGCGAGTAGTTCCGGACTTTCCGAAAGAGTGTAGTGCATCCATCGTCACAGTTACTCAGTCTCGAACTGCTGGACTCTGGAGGCACGTTATTTCGCGGCACGAATCTAAATTCCCCACGATACGTGCTGTTAGGCTCACGGATAGTAGGGGTGTTGTACCAATAAATAAGCTATGTTGAAAAAAAAGTGTTATTTGTTAAGAGAACGTGCTTCTTTCAGCATGTAGGCTGTAGTGCATCATGAGGATTCTTGTGGTCAGAAATTAAATACACAGTTTTGCAATCGCCATGAAAGTTAATTTTAAAGTTTTTGGAACCTTGGTAGCACCCGTATGTTCTTTGCTCAATGTACTCTTGTAGTTCATGAACTCGAAAACCTAATGGGGCTAAACTTGCTTTTTAACGCATTAATTCTTACAATATTTGGTGTATAGTGTTTTATACGGATTGTTTTGTACAGATAAAATCAAATGTGTTACCTAGTATTAAGGAACTGGATACAGCTTTTAAACAGCTACCATTTATACTACTCAACTTTGGAAAGCTTGTGTCTTTGTTCTGTCTGTTATCTTCTGTAAACTGTAATTTTACCTGTTGTTTTATATGAGTGTGAAACTTGGTCTCTCACACTGAGGGAGGAACACAGACCGAGGGTGTTCGAGAACAGGGTGCTGAGGAGGATATTTGGGCCTACGAGGGACGAGGCGACAGGGGAGTGGAGAAGACTACATGACGAGGAACTTAATGACCTGTACTCGTTACCAAATATTATTCGGGTAATCAAATATAGAAGAATGAGATGGGCGGGGCATGTAGCACGTATGGGGAAAAGAGCGGTGCATACACGATTTTGGTGGGGAGACCTGAGGGAAGGCGACCACTTGGGAGACCCAGGAGTAGATGGGAGGATAATATTAAAATGGATCTTCAAGAAGTGAGATGGGAGCATGGACTGGATTAAGCTGGCTCAGGATAGGGACAGGTGGTGGGCTGGTGTGAATGCGATAATGAACTTCCGGGTTCCATAAAATGCGGGGAATTTCTTGACTAGCTGAGAAACTGTTAGCTTCTTAAGAAGGCCTCTGCTCCATGGAGTTAGTTTTTGTCTTCAGTAAAAATTATTAACACAGTGATCTCAAATTCTTCGGTATTGACTAATTTTAACGCACTTATCGAGGAGACGTAAGGGCGAGGCGTATGGCGTGCATAGGAGAAGTATCAAGTTGATACGCAATTGAAGTTGGTAAACGTAAATACAAAATACAGGCTGAAGTATCCAGACGTAGCTGGGACTGTATTATTAGGAGTGATTTAATGGCATGTTATCCGGTGGTGTGGACTGGATTCAGCTGGCTCATATAGGGCTAATGATCGTGATGTTGTGAACGCGGCAACAAAACTTCAGGTTCTGTAAGGGACGAGGGATTTCTTGATTATTCTAATGGCTGCAAGGATCTTGAAAAGGACTCTTAGAAGCGTCGATGGGATTGAAGGTGGATAGTTGTTTTATGTAAATTCCATCGTATTCTTGACTTGATTTAACCCTTTAAAGACGAAGCGTATTTGTTTTATATAAGGACCAGCGCGTACCGTGCAGTAAACACTGTCCATCGCTGTTACAAAAACCATTCGTTTGATGATGTATAAGGTAAAAGTTGCTGTTTGTTCTGAGATGCGTACACTACACATGAATGCAATGTCAGCACATGCAGAATTGTTGAATGTTAAACCTGGTGGTACACAAAGTTACCGCTAGGGTTTAAAAGGTTAAAGATACTTCTATCGAGGATAACTTATTACTCTTGAGCAGTATTATTAATTCGTGTTACGCAAATAAAGAAGATAAGAAGAATGTTCCCGGTCATTCACGTTTCTCACATATCTGTGCATCGGGGTTGCGAAACGGAAGACGGCACGAAGCGCATTCTTTATTTACAGCCTTGTCTGTGAATTGCACTAATTCCACGAAGCCGGGCCCTTCATAAGGAGGGATAGTTGCACTGTGAAGATTAGCTGTATTTGTGAGACAGGCCATGTAGTATAACGTAACATTATGGCGCCTCGGCTTCACCATTGTTGCAAAGGAAAGGCTGCATTGCGTTTTCTGTGTATTGTTACATTATTGAGTGTTGCACAATGCTCGTATGGCGAATTTATAACCCCGGCAACAATGAAACATACTTAGATCATCATACAAAGTGTCAGATTTTAACCAAATTTGGATTTTATCAACAGATTTTCGTGAAATTATCCAATATGAAATTTCATGGTAACCCGTCCAGTGGGAGGCGCGCTGATACCTGAGGATGAACAGACAGACGTGACGAGGCTAATAGGCGCTTTTCGCGACTTATACGAAAGCACGTAAAACCGGAAGGCTCATTAACGGTTCCATAAGAGCCCTCCACCAGAATGTGCCTTGAGCCGATCCGATGTATACAGTCAGATTCTATTGCAGTCCTAAATGTATTTTGTTGTTACCATTCCGTCTGCAGCTAGGTCTGCCGCTTCTGGAATTGTGACTAAAATGTATTCGCATATCTCATTTCCCCTGTGTATGTTACGTTGCTGACCCATATCACTCTGCTTGATTCTGTTACACTAATCGTAATGTTACGTTATTCTGTGTTGTGACGCCGTGTAATTTGGTAGATTATTAACCGTCTGACAGCGTACGTATCATGACAGAGGGGATGATCACGTTGGTAATCACCACACAAGTAACATCTAATTCCAGACCAGTGGTACAGGATAATGGTAAATGTTCTGTACGATTTAAAAAATTGTTTAATAAAGTAAAGTTTACATAATAATGAAATGTATCGAACATAAAGAAGTCGGTTCTGTTGTTGTAACTTACAGCAGTATTTCGTTGTGAGCCTCACTGGTAACTACACTTGCGAAACTAGTGATTGGACTATTCAGATATAAGATCTCTAGATGTAACGCGCTGGACTACTGTGTTCGGGGGGAATGTGTTAATAGGAATGTCGGCAGACGTCTCAAAGTGGCAACCAACTCAAAATTCACATTGGAGGTGCCTGTGAATCAGTTAACATGTAGGGGTTGTGCAGAATGATGGAAGGTTTTCGTCTATGCTGGTTCACCAGTGTGGCTGACAGCGAGATCCGATGGCATAATTTGGAGACTTATTGATGCCGTATAAATTATAGTGTTATGCAGAGCTGAATTTTCATTATTCATTTTTAGAATTTAAAGTAGTTTATAATCTACACATAATCTCAAGCCTTCATGTTTACAAAATTCATTCTTGTGGACTGTATGGCAGACAGGAGAGACGCATACAGGGTTTTGGTGGGGAAGCCTGAGGGAAAGAGAACATTTGGAAGACGTAGCTATTGATGGGAGGATAATATTAAAATAGATCTTCAGTAAGTGAGATGGGCATGGAATGGATTTGTCTGGCTCAGGATAGGGACAGGTGGCGGACTCTTGCGAATGTGGTAAGGAACCTTCGAGTTCCATAAAGAATTTCTTGACTAGCTGAAGACCTGTTAGCTTCTGAAGAAAGACTCTGTTCCATGTAGTTACAAGTCGTGGAGTTGTGATCTGTCTGTTGTTGTTGAAGCATAAAGAAAGACTTTAAACAGTTCTGCTGAGAGAACGTCGTTAAACTTTGGTAGGTTTGGCCACTACTGTTTTTATTTTAAGGAGACGTTCCCCTTCTTAGTTTATTTTCACTTTGTGCCTTGAAGTTTTTTTTAATTCTCGTTTTAGATGTAAATTTAGAATACTCCACTAGGCTGCTCTCAAGCATTCGAAGATGAACTTTCCCAGAGTCAATGCCTCTCTGAAGGACGAATCGAAGCGTGTGGGTAGTGAAAGAATGACCTGCATTTACTCTCTGTTGCTGTGTGGACGCAACAAAAAGCGACGAAAAAATGTACCTGGACTCCAGGAATCAGAATGTCATTTTGTTTTGTGACATAGTAGAGAGAGAGAGGCGTGAAGTGCTTTGAATTACATGCTTTTATATCAAAGTAACTATTCGTTATTTCCGATCCCAGTTGCCGCGCGGTCTAAGGCGTGGATCTGCAGCCGAACGCTTGCTGAGATTGTGTGTTCGAATCCCACCGTGGGCGTGGATGTCTCTGTCTCTTGTGAGTGTTGTGTGTTGTCACGTAGAGGCCTCTGCGTTGGGCTGATCACTCGTCCAGAGGAGACCTACCGAGTGTGATGTGTGTCTGAGTGTGATCGCGAAGCCTCGAGGAGGAGGCCCTGGCCCACTAGGGGCTGTCAAGCAACAAAGAAGAACTCTTCATTGTTATCTTGTTAAGTCTTTAAGGCTGATGAATGGTTGCTGTATGAACCACAAAGTTTAAAAATAGAACAGTACCTTCTGCCCACTGAATGTTTGTACGGATCTCAGAATAAGCATCGATTATTTACCTACGGAGCATTATCTGATTGGTTTCACGCGTAGAGATGGGTGGATAGGGTGCGCGTTTTACGTGCGGGCTACGCGGATTTGCAAACTCACCTAAACCGCTGCACATTCTCCCTCTATATGGAACACTCTGACCCGTTACCTCACAGATGTGGGTGAGATATAGCAACGTAACTTTGTTGGGGCATCAGAGAAATCATCAGTTTAACATTTTTCATATTCTGCTTCCCCTCTTGGCACAGGTTTAAATGTGCAGCGTGATCGCTAGTGGGTTAAGCCTTAGTACAAATCATAGAATATAGGTTGACGGTGATAGAGATAAATAAAATTGTTATACAAAATACTCTATTTTATTATTATGTACAGGATATTTCTCTGCTTTACCGATAAGCGTCGGCCCAGCACTCCGGCCGGCACTCTGCCAACGTTGCGTCGCAAGGCGCGTGGTCGGGGAGGTTTAACAGTTGATAAGCTAGACAAACTGTCGTAGTGATAATAACGTTTAGAATGTATAATAAAAACTCACTAGAGCATCGGTCCAGCGCTTTATCGGTCAAGTAGAAAAAGAAACACTCTGTATATATAAAACAGTTTATTTTGATCCGGACGAATAAAGTGAGGTTTATTGTTATATAAATATCGCCAAACGTGCGCTGCATTCGAACAAAGGATATTTTATACTTCGTAGTATCAGTAGGCGTATTATTTCTAGCCTTTTGAATTTAGTCTACCTTGCTCAGCCAGCCTTTGTACCGGGACGACATGCTTGGCCACTGCAGTAATGTCAGATTGTTTAAATGCACAGAGTTGTTGCAGAGTGCACTCCTATTCAAGGAAAAAGGCTGTGGTCTGCCGAAACTTGACATTCACCACCACAACTAAATCTACATAACCGTTGTTCTTTATTACTTTATGTTGCCTGTCTTGAAGTACTTGTTTTAACTCTTTCGAGCAACTTCTGTAGAAGGTGTACTTTATTTTATTTCATTTTTTCATGCGTAATAAAGTCTCCAAATGCCCTTAAGTTATGGCAAATTAAACTACCCTTAGACAGTACAAATAATTCTACTTTAGTACACAATACGAAAAAAATTCTACACTTTTATTTGCAGCATATTTTTCGCAATTTTCTTCTCGGAACTGGATTAAGGATGTCGAAGTACGATGCTATAGTTCCAGTGTCAGTTTTTGTTTATAAAATTAAAATATAGTTTGTGTTTTTTACATGTTAATTGAGTTCGTTCTGCAGGCCTGAATTTGCAGACGGAAGAGATGACTTCGGTAGAGGTCTGTGCGGCTGGCTGATCTCTCGTTCAGGGGAGTTTTGCTGAGTATGTTTGTGTCATTGTGATGAATTGCAACAGTCACCCTCTACACCTACGAGGAGTGGGGGGGGGGGGAGGCCTGAATAAAAAAAAAGATTATCTTTATCTATCAAAGGTACCAGTGAATATGTTAAATAAACAGAGGTGTATAGCTGATAATGGGTGGTCCTTCACTTTCGGAACTTAGTGGGGAGTGACAACATGACGCCTTCACAATGAACCTGGGGCTTGGATGTGCGCTGTGAAAGACGCAACATCCGACGTTTACTAAACACAGGGTCCAGTGATGTGCTGTTTAAAAGGCGGTGAAAAATTTAGTAGCTCTCTGACGTCATATAAACTAATCTGCTCGATAATATATGCACATATGTATTTCTGTGTGTGTAAGGAACCAGAAATCTTGTTTGTCCAATTGCTTTCTAGTCCTTTCTTTCCTATCTCTTTCCTCAACTTATTTTTCAGTCTGCTTCATTTTCTACAACTCTGATTTCCTCTGCACGTCCAGACGTCAATAAACACGCACAGACTCTAATATTGGCACCTAGAGATAGCTTCGATGTGTTCACACCTCTTTGCCTTCCTCCGCCGTCTACGTTTTATAGACTGCATACCGACAGGGTCGCGAAATAAACCACTAAATCAAATCAAAACTGTTTTTGTCTGAGTCAGGCCGCGTGCCCAATTCCGTGCAAACTGTAGATGCTACACCTTGCCTTTGTCTCAACTTCCGTCGACGTTTCGGTACCAGTTTCAAATGTCAGTCGTGGAACAGGCTGTTCTTCATCTAAAATTTGATCTCATTAATAATATTTTAACACTGTTTTCTTTATTTCCTTTGATATCCATGCTTTTTACGGCATAATTTTGAGAAAACATAATACAGGTATTACTTGGTTCAGTAGCGATGCCGCTTTCATTGGGTCCGAACTGCTTGACCTCACACACCAGGGGACATCAGTTTCTATACATACACGCATAGCAGTTCACATCGTCTGTTATTGTGTCCCCATAAAACAAGTTATTTTTGCAGTTACGGACATGAAAGACAGGTGGCAGTAATATGTCGTTATAAAGCAGTCTGGGCCACGAGGAATCAGTGGTTGCCGAAAGCAAATGTCCATACATCGTAGTATGCGAGACTTTGAATTATGCTGCAGTGTGTATTAAGGAAAGTCTGTAAAACACGTTTCCACCATTATGCGGTTTCGAGGTAATTTTCAAGAAATGGGCTGAGTGACGTTAATGTTAGAATAATCAAATGTGTGTAGCGTCAGTCACTGTTTAGTTTTCATCTGAGCCCCAAGTCGCTCATTCACAGGCTCTTATATACGGTGCAGGTGTGACTGACAGAAAATGCGTATCCCTGTAATTTAGCATAGAATAATATTGAGCATTTTCGAAAAAGTTCCTTTCAAGTAATTTGTTCGAAATTCTAGCAGACTTCATGCCAACTTTAATAACAAAATCAGTCAGTTTATTATTATTATTATTATTATTATTATTATTATTTCTATACCTGTGTTGTGATTTGAATTTAACTTATCAGCATTAGTTCGCCTTATACTGAATCCTGTTTCCGAGTTTCTGCAGTTTCCAAGGGTAAATCGGTGGTTTGTATGAGATTGTGTGGAGCCGCTATATCTCCAATCGGTATAGTGACTACGCTATAGGCTGGACGATCTGGGGTTTGAATCCCTGCAGGGACAAGAAATTTTCTCTTCTCAGAAGCATCCAGTCCCGATGTGGAGCCCAACCAGCTTCGTAGTGAATGGACATCAGGCTTGTTATCCGGGGTAAAGCGACCGGAGCGTGAAGTTAACCACTCACACCCGTCTAGCTCCGATGTTAAGAATGAGTCAAGCTATACAGTTGCCTTCCTATATACCAGACATTTAAATTATTATATGTGCAGTCTTTTCTGAAACAATTGTAGCTTTATTCCGACATAATACGAGTTAAATATGTTCCAATTTAAATGTTAAGTTGTAATGGGGAAATTAGCACGCTTTAAACTTCTATAGCCTGACGTTAACCTAAAAATTATTTAACACTTTAAAGACGAAGCCTATCTGTTTTATATAAGGACTCAGTGCGTACCGCGCTGTAAACACTCTCCACTTCGGTTATAAAAACCAATATCTTAATGTTCTGTAAGGCAAAAGATGCTGTTTGTTCTGAGATCCGTACAAAACACATAAACGCAATGTGGGCACCACGTACAATTTTTTAATATTAAACCTGGTCGTGTGTAAAGTTACCTCTAGGCATTAAAAGGTTAAACTTCAAGTCCTGCAAACAGATAATGTAATGCTTATCTAACGCAAAGAAAAGTCAGTTAATGCTGTTTAAAGAATTTCTGTTTTTTTTTTCTGAGGCACGTATATATTTTGGGAAGAATGTAAACACTTCTTTTTTATTTTAAATTCGCTGATTGTATTGCTAGCACTGTGCTTTAAATAATTAATTCTTCGCAAAATATTGTGAAAAGAAACGAACAAGCATGACAGTGTGATATGTCGTATTGTCTAATATTAGTTGAAATATGTTCAAACACGAATTAAAGCAGCATGTTATTAACGCCTGAATTAGTGACGACATGTTGTGCAGGGAAATTTAACTCGTGTCGTAAGGAATGTAATATGGTAGGCGTTGTGTCGTGTCACTGGAGAGGAAGAGGAGTCGTGTGAGAACATGCTGCTGAAACTTCTACATACCAGGATGTTCAGACGTGCTGCACTTGTCGCTCCGCGTTAATATTCAAAGCATCTTTCTGTGATTCAAAATGCTGTCCGCTAAACATGGCGCCTGTCACGTTTCCCTACCTACAAGACGTTAACTTCTACAACGTACATCATGTTACTCTACCACAAGTGTATATTCTTCGAATGTGAAATCATGTTACTACGTAAACGTGTCTTATTTTTATTACATATGAATGCTATATACAACCTGAATAACACATTGCATTTTTTTAATTTTGTTCTTAAATAACTCTTTGTAGCAACGCCCTTCTTCAGAAATTAATAATGGCTAAGATTTTCGAGAACATTTCCACCTCTTTTAGCAATCCGAAAATTCGTACCCTGTGCACAAGTTGATGTCACTCAAACTCAAGATAGACTGAATCCATCTCACATTTACGCACTTGAAAAATGAGACATGCGTTCATAATTTCCGACACACACACACACACACACACACACACACACACACACACCTCAAGGAGAGGGGCCACTTGCTGTAACTAGGTGCAGCTAAGGGGATGATACTGCAGTTCAGGAAACGTCGATTTCGCTTAATATTCCTGTGGCCTACACCATCTAATTGCCCTTAAATTCTAAATTCGTGAATACTTCCCGGAAAATCACTGCGTATTTTAACACTAGCTACAAAATGTCTCCGAATGTTAGAAACAGATTTATACACTCAGTTATCATCGAAATGCTGTGAGCGGGGAGACTTACAATCGATAACTGAAAGTCGATACTTGACGTTTACAATCAAACGTGCTGTGTTATCTATAGTCTTCTGTTTCTTCAGCCTCAGCTCTTACCTTGGGGGGGGGGGGGGGGGCCCCACTCTCAGTTACTAAGACCACTCAAAGGAACGTAAGATTTCGAGTAAAACGTCTGTTATTTTTATCCTGTTTTAACCAAAGTCTTAACGTGTCGTTCAAATTAAGTAAGAATTCTCAACGTAATTAAAGAAAACCTGTGCAGTGGTAGTCACCCCGTTCCACGAGGAAAGCAGCGATACGGACGGACAGACAGAGGAGCATAACAAAGTTAATAGGCGCTTCTCGCAGTTGTTTTGCCAATGCGCAAAAAAAAAAAGGACCTTAAATGAAATTTATGCAGTATTTTGTAATAAATTTAAGTAAAGCAGGACGGGGCTCTGTGATTGAGGAGTTTAGACACGATTATGAGTGTTCAGGTTCCATAAAAGGCGGGTAATTCTGTGATCAGAGTGAGAATATTCTTTACATGTTTATAGTTTCGATATTCCTTTGTTCCTGTGTATGTGTCACATGCCATAAGTCACACGTGGTCATGACTATGGCTGCCTGTCTGTCTCTCGGTTCAAGAAAATAACATACACTTTCCTACGAATGTTGAAGAGAGACATGTTTCTTGCCTTCAACTAAAAAGGTAGCGTTTCTTATTGCGTGCGAGTCTGGACCGCCCTTCACCTAGATGAACAAAAATACGGCATATACAACAATCCCATCAGCTGGAAAGGGCTGTCAGTCCGTTCTGCATCGTCATCACAGTCACCACCACCATCAGCAGCACCACCAGCCGCAATAAGCTGCCTGTTGCTTAGAGAGGTCTGTATTCTGATATCTTAAGAGGGATTGAAGTTTTTCGGTGATATAACGTCATTCAACAGCCCGGCTGCCGTCCTCATAATCTTGCTGTTTCCTCTATCCTCCCTCGGTACTTGCCTACTAGTTGTTCTTCTACTTCTTTGTTTTGTGTTGTACTGGGTGAGGCAATAATAGATTGTGACGATTTTCAGATCGCTCTTTTGATTAATTGAGTTGCATATAAGAAACACAAAATATGACGGAGTATCAGCAGTGAAATGCCATCTAATATACACGCTTTGCTTTTTAAAAATTACGTCTCTTAAGTGGTCTCCATGTCATGCAATTGCATTTCTGTAATCGTGATAGGATATTAATGATAACTGCACACAGGCACACAACTTGCCCCCGACGTCGCAGTACGTTAGTTACAATTGCATTCCGAGTGTCGTCACGTTATAGGACGAAAGGGCGCGGTGTCGAAATTAGCGCCACTGATAAATGTCTGCTGCGACATTACGGTTAATTACCGGTAACAATTACAGGGCTGTACTGAATGCCAGAAACACCACTGAGGAATGTAATTTTTTTTAAAAATGAAAAGGGTACATTAAATGGAATTTCGCTACAAACACTCCGTAATATTTTGTTTCTTATATTGAACGCGCGTCGCAAGAACATCTACCTGACAGATGTCACTCTCTCTTACCGCATTCTGCATGTTCCGGGTGGTGCAGAATCCACTTGACAGTACAGGCAGCATGTTGGTATATAGACTGTCAAATGACTTTTGCGCCACTCTGTATATTTTAGTCCGTATATCCCGATTTCAGCCTTTTTCTGTGGTCTGTGTTTGTCCGGTTGGTTTATTTATGAGGCTGCGTGTGTGTGGGAAGAGCCCACTGTTATGTTTTGCGTTATGACGTCTGGCTCTTGACCGTCTGGGCAAACGCCGTTTTAGTAACGTGACTTACTGCAGGCTGAAACCAGACGTCTCTGTGTTCGCATATCACTGGTGTTTATCTTTCTGAAGGTCCGGGTTCATTCCTTACGACTGGGCGTTCTGACTGAAGCTGCGTCGTGAAGAACACACGAGGAGCAGTTGCATGTAATTTGTTTCATTGTTATTTCGTTAGATAACTGGTGAGTTTAACCTTTTAAAGCCTAGCGGTAACTTCACGTACAGCCAGGTTTAACATTAAAAAATTCTACGTGGTGCCCACATTGCGTTTACGTGTTTTGTACGGATCTCAGAACAAACAGCAACTTTTGCCTTATAAAACATCAAGAGATTGGTTTTTATAACCGAAGTGGAGAGTGTTTACAGCGCGGTACGCACTGAGTCCTTATATAAAACAGATACGCTTCGTCTTTAAAGGGTTAAAGCTAAATAAATAAGTACATGTGTTGGATATAGACCCACTTGCGAAATGATGACGCATTTATATCAACAATGGAAGTAGCAAGTATGAAATACATGAGAAATTAGTACGGAAGTTTAGTTTGGAAACCTGAGACGAAAATACCTCGTGGAATCTTTAGACGTAGGTGGAAGACTAATGTTACAAGGTGGGCAATTTACGTAAAATGTAAAATATTGGGGCGTTCGCGTAAGCATTCTTGCCTTGGAAATGAAACTCTTTTGATTGTTAAGCTAAGCCAGCAGCAATGTACAACATTGAAAGTGATGCCATGGAAGAGCAAAATTGAGTTTTATTGTATTGTTGCGCTACGCATGTCCTTGCTAACATTAGAAAACACACTTAAAACCTTCCTCTAAAGAGGCCGATATTTTCTTCCATTTTAACCAAATTTGAACTTTATCGACAGAGTTCAATGAAGGTCTCTAGTATCAAATGTCACGAAAATCTGTCCTGTGGGAACCGAATTGATACATGCTCACAAGCGGACATGATAAATCTAATAGGTGCTTTGCGCGACTTATACGAAGTTGCCTAAAATGCATTTTGAGGGAATAATGTCTGAGCATTATACCTGTATACTGGATTCAAATGGTTCACGCGTGATACGGTCCATTGGCCGCTGCTGTGAAGCGCGAACATGGTCTTTATGTATGCGTGCAGAGTAGATAATTTATTGACGGGCGGAACGCAAGAGAGCTTGCTTGTGAGAACTCGACTGCTTTCAGTTGTTGTGACGAACACATTTGCATTATGGGATATGCAAAATTAAAAATTGTTTTCCTCGAAATATTACGTCCATTGACAGGACTCTGTGTCCGGAATTAAATCTTTCCATTATTGTCTGTTATTGAGTTCCGTCACTATGGTCCCCCTGTCTGTTTGTTTGTTCTGCTTCTCAATTTGTTGCGCGCCGTTCGGGTTGTTTACGTTTCTTGGAAGCGACTGGTTTGTTTTCAATTCAGATTTCTGTTCTATCTTTCGCTGCGCATTTATAAATTCAATATAACGTGACTCCTCTTTTCAAGATTCAGTAATAATTCCCAAATAATTATTTCAGCAACAGTTGCCGTCTTTCAGTACAACATAAATTGAGTTGCGTTCTCTATAATTTTCTACACAGAAACACAAAATTATTTTTAGGTGTGACGCCGTGTAGTTTGGTACGTAAATACTAAAATTTCAGCAGAGCCTGCTATCGCCATCATTAGGTTAGGAACATATACTTCCCGGTAGGTGGAAATGGTATATTTCTCTGAAACATTGGTACCTATTTCCCAAACTAAGCAAGAAAATACATGTGCATTCTCTACGAAGGAATTTACAAAACAAAGCAACAAATACTCTGATGCTGAGAGGTTTACTGTAACTTCAGCTATAAATGTCGTGTGGGTAGCAAATGGTACACTTCAAACCTCTACGTAGTCAGCTTTGACATTTAACCCTTTAAAGACGGATCGTATCTGTTTTAGATAAGGACTCCGTGCGTACCGCGCTGTAAACACTCTCCACTTCGGTTATAAAAACCAATCTGTTAATGTTTTATAAGGCAAAAGTTGCTGTTTGTTCTGAGATACGTACAAAACACATAAACGCAATGTGGGCCCCATGTAGAATTTTTTAAATGTTAAACCTGGTGGTACGTAAAGTTACCGCTAGGCTTTAAAAGGTTAAACTTTCTTCCCACTGTTGCACCAACGTTTGTGTCTCGGCTTAGGAGAAATCGGTGTTAAGTGCCGGTAGTTAGAAGACGACAGCTTGCTTCACGTCGGCGTCTGTTGTAAATTGCTTGCCAGCCAGATATTTCTTGAGGGGTTCAAATATATGTAAACCACTGGTTCCAGATACAGCCAACTAGACTTGGGATTATTTACTGCACTATGGACTATCCTCCCGACAGTCCCCAACATCGTGCCCCGTCTTTATATGCAAAAATATTTGTACGCTTAGAACAGTTGTTTTCTAAATATGTCTTGTGCTCCAGATTCAATAACGATATTGGTAAACGTTAGCGTATGTACATATGTAAAAGATAAGACTATTCTCTCGTTATGTTTCAATCATTTTTGATGCTTGTATCAAATAGGCCGAAAGACTGAAGCAACGAAAGGCACTCAGATGTTCCTATTTTTCGATCTCTGCAGAGAAAGATTCAATTCGTCTAATAGCACCATTTAATCCATCAAGCTGCCTTTCCGAAGCTTTTGAAGGTCGTGGAGTCAATATTAAGTGAAATCGTGGTACAAAGGTACATTACATACTAGCTGACATACAGAAATTTTAGTTCGAGACTTGAATTGTCAAATATTCCTGTTGATAAATGAAAGGGATTTGTAACAGTCAGTAGCGATATTTCCCTTCAGGGTGTAGGTGTGTTGAGAAAGACAGTCGATTATGTAGGCGGGCGAAGCGTTTGTGAGGAGGAATCATTTCATATAAGCATTACTGGAACAGTAACAAGCATTGAATGGGTGTTATTTCAGGAGTTTCATGTCGTCACACGCCCTAAGGTTATTCTCATATCGCTGCGTGAGCTTTGTAGTTTACATTTGAAAATGAAAAGGCGGATCGCAGAATGGCACATTCCTCAACGCCTTTGTTGACCTTTGGATAAACTAAATCAAACGTCACGTACATTATACTCTATTAAATGTTCAGCCCTTTGAGTACTGAAATTTGTCTGAATTAAGTCTGGAATATATGGCTGCGTTCAGCATAAAGTAAAAATTATATACACAGGGTGATTATGAAAAACAGGTCAGTATTTTGGGAGGTGACAGTATCGGTCATTGTGAGAAAAGTTCATATGAACGTCTGTTTAATTTTTAATGTTTGCCGAAGTTTGAATCTACAAATACAAAAGCATTGTGAACGGTAATAAATTAATTACTGTTAATTTTATTTAAATTTTAATTTAATATTTAAATGACAGATTTGTTACACAGAAATGACAACATTGTTACAGTTCAAAATAAGTGTTCGAAAACCACACCGTCAACATCAGTGCACTTTACCACTGTCAGAGGACCGCGTGTTCTTCTTTGAGTTGATTATCTTTCTTCATGCGGGTAGCCGCATCCGAAACGCGAGCGAGCAATTCGTCTCGTGTATCCACCTTTATTTTGTAAATTTCATTCTTCAACCAACTCCACAAAAAAAAATTTTAACGGATTTAGGTCTGGGAATATAAACAGATCTATCTCGCTATCCACTCAGAATTAGACATATGCTTATGCAAACTTTTCTTTCTCACATTGGCGCACAGTACCACATCCCAAAATATTGTCCCTTCTTCGTGAATCACCCGGTATATATTGTCAATGAGAGCTTGCAGGCGAGAGTCTGAAAACTGGAAGACTAAAATCAATCTATATTGAATACGGCACGTTTTTAAATAATTTTCGCTTATGTTTATATTTTATTACGCAAAGCTACCTTAAGTTACAATTTTAAAGCACGTACCAACCAAAAAAAATTAAAAAGTTTTATGAGTAGTATTTAGTCATTAATAAAGTTAAATGTGAGACGCAGGACTGGCTGTACCAACATCAAGACGGCAATGAACCTGCGGCCATACGTTGCCTATTCAAGTTTCTCACATGTTAAGGAATCCCAAAGTTTATTGTGGTGTTTACGAGAGCTTGCCTCTTGACTCCTTATTGCTGAGATTAATTCGGTATGCACCCTGCCATCCTAAGCCTTTAAGACCCATTTTAATATTATTATAAGGTACTGTCTGAAGAAATGTTTCTTTCTAATTATTCCTGGATTGTTACGTATGATGTGTCACGATTTTGCAGCCTTGTGCCTAAGTAGCACACAAATAAATGAACCATTCTGATGTTTATGTATCGTGCTGAACACTTTCGATGGAAATAAAATGTAGAGTATCGTTGTGGCATGAAGGAAAGCTTCAGCAAGTTGCAACGAAGCAACTAGCATTCAGCTTGAACGTGGCCGACTCTTCTTCCGGCGGAATCACTGGGTCACAGAACTAGACTATTGAAAGGGAACCAGCGTTCCAATATCCGCTCTTTTCTGCTAGACCCCTTCTGGTCGCCTCCACTCGCGGTGATAAATTCGCTGTCATGAGTTTCGAAGCGTTCTTAAATCCTTTGTCGGGAAGATTATTTATACTAAAAATGCATAGAGAAATTTCTAAATAATAAAGAATCACGGACGTAAAAATAGCATTCAAGAAGTGCTGCCTGGGAGTGGAAATAACTTTACGCTATAATTCTTAGGCAGCGGTGTAACTTGCGCAGCATCGCTGTTGTGTGTTTGGACTTTTTCCATCGTCACTGGATATGCAACTTTATAACCTTGAATTCAGACAAGCCATATGAACTAGGATGGTCGTAGTTTTATTGCAGTCACCAACCAATATGCTCTCCAAATTTTTCTTACTTCACAAAGAAAATTTCAGCTAACTATTAAATCTGGAGCTACGTTCTGGAAAATTCGGCCATAAGGAATGTAAGTATATATACCGAATTATATTGCGGTATATAATTTTTTCCAATTGCGCGACTGCCCCTAGTGGACCAGGGCCTTGTCATTATCGGGGCTTCACGATCACATTCAGACACACCACACTCGGTGGGACTCCTCTGGACGAGTGATCAGCTCGACGTAGAAACCTCTACGTGACAACACACAACACTCACAAGCGACAGACATCCATGCCTCCCGTGGGATGCGAACCACAAACGGCCGTAGACCCACGCCTTAGACGGCGCGGCTGCTGGGACAGGCATATTGCTCTATGCATGCCTACACCTTATCTTAAATACATGCCTCATGCCTGCTGTCTATTAAATGAAATATTCGTGCATGTGTGTAAGTTTGTACATAGTAAATAGGAACGAAAAAGCTTAAATAATTTAAGATCTAATGACTTCGTAATTTAACGCTCCAATTGTCGTTGGATAGCATAGGATCCGTCTGGTTTATCATTAAAACTCTACGTCAGTTTTTCGTAGAATATACGAATATATTTACGTGTTTAATATGACCTTCAGAGTAAATGGCAATGGCGGCTACACACTACTTTTATTTCCAACTACTGCACAAAGCTTCGTTTCTGCGCTCCTGCATGTTTCGGCCACCTGTCATAGCCATTATCTTGAAGCTGTAATATTATAAAGACAAAGCATCGTATCATTTGTCAGTAACTGGTAAACGTATATACGTCAACATTATACAAGAGTCAGTTGATGTACAGCATTACTAAAAATTATTCCGCTTAAAATAAAAATCAAGTATTAAAACATAAAAGTTTTGAATGCAATAAGGTGTCTCCTAACATCTGACAGTAGTAGATATCTCCTGTTTTTGATGGAGCGGAAATCTGTATATATTGTAAATATTTCAGATAAACTGTTAATATTAAAAATTAAAAATATAATGTAATGTAACATTACGTTACATTACAAAAAATCTTCTAAGAATTACCGAGAATTCATTTTTGATACAGCAACAGACTATGGCACATTGTACTTACACACATACCCCAGGTTTTGATAAGCGATATTTACTTTGTCTGTGTAATGTACACGTAGTTTTCTTCTCTCAGCTTGAAAGTGAATTTTTATGTGTGTTCGAATCTCAGGTTTCAGTGGGACGTGTTGTATTTACAATTACGGTAGTTGATTTTAGTCTTATTTGTTGACTTTGTTGACGTCGTTTAAGACATATAGAGGATCTAAATATGTATGAGTGGCACGAAACAAAATATGAATTTCACGTTGGTAATAGAGCTTTTTTAAGTACACAGAAACTAAACTTCTGTGTAGGTCTGTGTTTGTAATTTAAAATTCTAAAAGGGAATTTTAAGTTACATACAGACCTTCCTCCGCATAATAAATGTTGGTCTTTTACGAAGAGAAAAAGTGACTCTTGTACTAGCCGTGTTTCAGGGACTGGAATTGGACGGGTAGCAAGTTTAATAACAGGCGACCTTTATTAATTGACACTGAAATACACGTCTCTACTCCGTCATTGTAGGAATGGTTGTTCCGCGTCAGTATGTGCCAGTGTTACCAGTAACCGTTCTCCCCGAATGTATAAAGATATTTCATGCATTCTATATATTCCCAAACGAAAGTCATGACAATGCACTCTGATGAATGGAAGTTACTAAGCCTTTGGACAGTTTGTTCCTGTCTGTGCTACACGTTGCTAGACATGCAACAGAATGTGCTAGGTTGAACCTTCTCTATTTCGTGACATTTATTATTTCATATTGTAACACACTCTGTTATATAGCCGTCTATGGAGGATTTTTAGAACAAACAGCGGAACACACACGCAAAAGCGTGGAGAGTTTACAGTATCGTGCTTCAAAATAAGATACATCTTGAAATCGTACGGGTTCAACTTTGTCTGTCATTAAGAAGCTGAAGAGTCAGGTTGGTCGTGCAAATGCACTACTGTACATCACGTTAACAGGGATACATTAAGACAACTCCTTGTCGAAAAATTATGGTTTGGCCTTGTCGAGCTAAACCGAAGATAAGCAAGAATATTGTATGATACCGGTATAGGCAGTAGGATACTGGCTGGACAGTCGAGAAGTCGTGGTTCAAGTCCCTTCAGGGACAGGAAACTTTTTCTGTTCATCGTAGTTTCCAAATTGGCTCCGTGACCCTCCCAGGCACCTGTTCATCGGGCACCGGTGTTCTTTCTTTGGATGTAAATTGGCCGGTGCGTAAAAGCTACCACTCGCCTGCAGCCAGTGCCAAGGTTATGAAAAGTGATGTGCATCCACTCCCTTACGCATCTCCAAAGCGTGTAGAGGGTTAGGTTTATGTAGTACCGGTTTGTCAGAGAATGACATTCTAAACGGAAGTAGCTGGAGGGTGAAAAACGTATGCAATGGTTGTCTTCATAATCCGTACTCTTCCCCGAAACATGTTACGATGATATGGGCGGAACATGTAGCACGGACATAAATTTTTAGTCGAAAAATCTGAATAAACGGGATCATTTAACGTTATATACATGTGGGTGGAAGAGTAGTATTAAAACATATGTGCCACTGCCAGAGATTGAATGTGAGGGAGTGGATTGAATTTGTGTGGCTCATAGTCGAATTTTTTGGCCGACTGCTGTTAATACGATAACGAAAGCATTAAACTATACAAAAACTGAAACTTCTTGACCATTTGATAGTTCCGTCGCTTTCTGACGATTGCGGCTGTACTTTGTTGCTGTTCACTTCTCAAAAAGATACGTGCCGTTCCATGGAACTTAATTTCCACATAGCTATCTTAAGAGTGATTATTTAATTGTAAGTCTAAATGAACGCTGCATAAACGCGACGTCGTAATTTATTAAGCAGCTGCGATCTTTAAAGTCTGCGTCTTACGTGTGAGCAATAAATTCTCACTTGTTCTTGTGGGCACGCGCGTGGAGCGTATCTGCTGCTTTCCAGTGCTCTCTGGAGTGCTCCGTGACGTAATAATAGCTGATAACGGATAGGCGTAATGAGAATTATTTCACAATAACAGTTACATGCAGTGTTGCTATTGTAAACACAAATCTATTCATTTCCTGCAACAGTTTTATCATCCTGCCAACTTAACAAAGGTGGTTCAATGTTTCACACGTTCATATTGTCTGCTTAATGACCACAGGGGAAGAAATCACACCTAACCTTGGACCGTCATGCATAAGATAGTCTTATGCACTTCTGTCTGACTAAATCGTTGTATTCATTTACACGCGCAGCTGAAATTTTTAGAGTCGCAAGGTTTTCGCTATCGCAGTGCGCCCATACTGCCTAATCAAACTAAACAACACGGAGATAATTTTAGTCAGGTGTGGTAATTAACAAAATCTGTCATTCTGATTCAAACATAGACTGCATTGGAGCCGATTTTGTGCCAGCGCAACCCAATTAAAAATATTATGACGCAATCCGGTATTCCACATTTTTAGCCCACTGCCTATAGTTTCACCATGGTACGTGTGTGTTTATGTGTATGTTCCTGCCTCAACCCTTGAAACACTTGACCGATTTTTGCTAAACTTGGTATCAACCTTCTGCTATGACAGATCACACCAAGGTCGTAATTTATGATTTCTTACATGTAGTAGCATAAAAGCAACATGGCCGATGAGCGAACTCATGAGGCAGGAGGGTGCTGAAATGATGATTGGTAATAGATCCTAGAAAAATATAGACTATTGCTAAATTAGCTGCCGTGCGATAATTTCCTGTAGCTTTTCGGCTTGGTGGAAACTGAGGAAGTGCTGGAGCTCTGTAGGTGGACTTTGTTACTGACGTCATAAAGGCGACTAAATTATGTTTCAAAGATTGTTTATAAGGCGGCAATCAGAAGCATGGCGAAGGGGCACTGTATAACAGATATGTACGTATGTAATAAATAGTTGATAAAAATGAAAAAATGTGATGATGATGATGATGATAATAATAATAATAATAATAGTGATAAAGAAACAAGCCGAGAAGATTCTAAAATATAAAGACCTTATAACAGAAACACAGCGCATGTGGAATGTAAAAACAAAGGTGACGCCAGTAATAATAGGAGCAACTGGAACCGTTTCAAAATCCTTCAGAAAATACTTGAGCAGGATACCGGGAAAGCATAAAGTCAAGGAACTGCAGAAAACAGCTCTACAGGGCACAGCGCACACACTGCGGAAAGTGCTAATGTAGAAGCACAAAAGAGTTTAATATTGAAGACAGCGCTATATGCACCGTTAACAGTACGCACAGAATAGCTGCGACACTGTGTACCCTAGAAACATGGTTTGTTTCAGGTATATAAGTGTGAATACCCTGCATAAAGGCGATGATGATGATAATAATAATAGATTTTTTGAACACATAAACCTTGTGTAACAGTATAGAAGGCTTCATGAGTTGTGCCTAAAGCTCCTGTAATCAAATATTTCTTAGGATTTACACCCAACAACCCTTTCAAAATTTGGACTTTTTAAGCATACTTTTTTTAGTGGCGCAACAGCCCCTAGTGGGTCAGACCCTCCTCATTTTCGAGGCTTCACGATCACACTCAGACGCACCACACTCGGCACGACTCCTCTGGACGAGTGATCAGCCCCACGCAGAGACCTATACGTTACAACACACAACACTCACAAGAGGCAGGCCATCCATGCCCACGGCGGAATTCGAATCTACAATCCCAGCAAGCGAGCGGCCCCAGACCCACGTCTTAGACGGCGCGGCCACTGGGATCGGCTTCTAAGCGTAATAACTAACTATATTTTACCATCTGTATTTACATCAATAAATTCTACATTTCCTCCCCAGATTGTGTTTTTTCTGATTTCCACAACAAACAGATATTATTTCTGAAAAATATTCATATATTTTCCATAATTTTGACTCAATGTATTTCGTGCTTTAGTGACTTTTTGCATAAAATTCTAGTATTTTTCCTTGTTCAGAGATTTAAATGTCCGTCATATGTTTCGTATTTGCTGAACAACAACACAAATTAGGATCCCAAATGTAGTATTCTCGAGACCCATGTTGAAGCACCCGGAAGGTGGAACCTCTCCCACAACAAATTCCATCCATTTGGAGAAGAGTCGTGTTATTTCATCCTGTAGTGCCACGTGACGTAAGTGCAATCCAGCGAGTTATGGAGTGTGTACCTAAGCCGAAACTCAATATTAGGCACATTATTGCACAGCGAGGATCTCACTCTTCACGCGGAAGAACACGTCTTACAATCAGACGCGCTTCGTTTGCTTCTACTTAGCTTTCGGAAAGTAGCAATTACGTATGAACCTTAGTAGTAATAATGATAATGGACTGACTGAAATTTTGGTTTCTTGTCCCTGAACTGGAAGGTTACCAACGTACAACACCGGAAATAATATATCCTGATGTCATTTGATTTAATTTAAGATCCCAGTCACCGAGGTCATGGAGTCTATACAGAGGAAGTTAATTCTCCAAGACTTCATTTTGATCTATCGTAGTTTACTATAACAATTTGCTAGAATGTACTATGTAAAAATTTAAATGTTAAGTCGCAGGAACAATTTAATTTCATATCCTCAAAGTCTTGTAAAGTCAACTCATACGAGATTTCGTGTTACATGACATACGTATGTATATATATATTTATATTTATTAGTATTATATATCAGCCGATCCCAGTGACCGGGCGGTCTAAGGCGTAGGTCAGCGGCCGAGCCCTTGCTGGGATCGTGGGTTTGAATCCCACCGAGGGCATGGGTATTTTTCTCTTGTACAGTGTTTGTATTGGCAGGTAGAGGTCCTTGCGACGGGCCGATCCCTCGTCCAGAGGATTCCTGCTGACTGTGGTGTGTGTTTGAGTGTGATCAAATGAAAATAAAAACCCTCTACTTCTACTGTGAAGAAGTAGGTAGAAGGAAGGAAGGAAGGAAGGAAGGAAGGAAGGAAGGAAGGAAGGACTACGAAACGAAGTGGTATATATCTTAACGTGCAGGTAACCGTACCACCAGCAGATACAGCTGAAACATACAACGATTCTACTGAGCTGAGTACCCTAATTGAAAGTAGGGTTATGTATAATAATGGTACCAACAAATGCACATAAGTATGTTGATATTAGCCATTTTCAGGGATGTAAAACGACACACGTTAGGTGCATCAAAATACCACAACCAATTCACAGGTGTAACTACAATTATAAGAACCAACAGTACATTGTGGCGTACGTACAATTTACACACGACATTTTCTCTTGGATGGTGAACTGCTAACTGAAACCTTCTCCGTATGCCATCCAATCAAATATTAACACATCCGTATTGTAATAACTTATATTTATGTATTTTTAAATCAGATGAATTCAGACCACGGCCTACCATCTTATTGCTTTAAGATCCGTTTTAATATTACCCTTCCATGTTCGCTTCAGTCTTCCAAGCCATCACATTCCGTCACGTTATGCCACCGACACATTCTCTTTCATGTGTCAGACGCCACTCCCATCTCTTATACTTTGTTTTGGTCATAATAGGTTATTTTTTGTGTGTTTTCAGATTTCAAGAAAATTCCGAGGCGCATTGGTAAGTGCAGCAACCCAGCTGGTAAATTTATTATAACTGTAGACTGATTGAGTGGTGGGAAGGCCTGGCGTCGTTCTGAAAGTTGCTGTTTGTTTTATCCTTCAATCCGCAAGCAAATATTCTGAAAACTGATTTTAATATTCCCTGTTTTTTATTTGTAATTAGCCATTGTAATTTTATTTGTAAGAGCAGCAGGTGCTGCTTATCTGAAATTAATCGAAAATAAACCAAAAATAAAGAAAAATAGAGGAAAAAATTGTAGCCTGTTTTATACTGGCTTATATCAAAATTTCACTGAATTGTTCTCCCAGGAGGCTACGCCTTATAGTTAAGTAGGTGTAGGCGTTTCTGAGAACCATGCTGTCTCCGTCACTCATCGTGAAAATGGAAGCAGCAGGTCGAAATATCGGTACGTATTTGCCAAATTTCAAGAGGTCAGGTCCAGTAAGACCGACAGTGTTACCATTCTCGCCGCAGTGACTTCATAATTTCGTCACGCAGAGTATCTCAGCTCGGTTATAATCTGGTGACGCTGCTTATGCAGCCCCTACACTCTTTACTCAGTGCAAGCTGTAACATCCCTCGGATGATTCAAAACTTGGACAGTGAACAAACAACTGATTGCTATGCTGTCAGTAACACGTGTATTCTGATACGGGTTGACCGTATTTTCATGAATATTTTCTTCGTTCGGGGGGAGCTTCCTTGTTCAGCTCTTGTTTTCGTTACGACGTATCCCACATGCTGATAAGTTCCGTTTCTGTTACATGTGAAGGTCTCACAAAAGAGCAGACATCATAAATTGTAGATGAGCAGTCACCTCTCTCCGAGGCCTGTCAAGTAGCGGTGAATTGGCAAGAGAGCTCCGTGATTTATCACGAGCAGACGACGTCTCGTCACCACGTGGGAAATATGAAGAGAATTCATGTATTTTGACCTCTTGCGCAATATTCTGTTGTCTTTAAGGATACTGCATGAAGGAAAGACCGTTAGATTGGGACAGGACGCAGAATGGGATGGGCGGGACGTAAGGCGCACCTGCGGGGGGAGAGGAGAGTTTTATACGCGGTTTTGTGGGAAAATTTGAATGAAAGATGCCATTTGTAAAACCTGGGCGTAGATGGGAGGGTAATATTAGAACTGGTCTTGACCAAATTAGTTGGAAGGACCTTGACTTGATTGATTTGGCTGAGGATGAGGACAGGTGGCGGACTGTTGTGAACACGGTGATTAAACTTCGGTTGTCATAAATGCCGAGAATTTCGTGACTAGATGAGGAACTAAACTTTCAAAAAACGACTGTGGTTCATGGAGTCACTCTGACTCACTCATGGAGCAGAGTCCTTTCTGAGCCAACTGCATTCACACAGCTGGTCAGTTAATTACACACCTTCCATGGGACCAAAAATTCATCATCTTACCCACGAAAATTCGCCTCTGTATACTACTGTGAGCCTGTTGAATTCCATCCATACCATATACCTGTACGATCCATTTTACTATTATCCTCCCACCTACATCTGAGTATCCCAAGTGACATCTTCCCCTCAGTTTCTTGGATTACAATTTTGCATCCATTTATCGACTCTTACTCGTGCTACATGCCCTCTCCCTCGTATCCGCCTCGATTGTGTTATTGTAAAGGGAAAATGCCTGTAAAGTCCAGTGGAAACTTTGTGTGCATGGTAGTAAGTGTTGTACTCCGTAAGTCCAAAAATTTTGTAATAGTTTGGGTAACGTCAACGTCGAAAAATGTACGTAGTAATCTACTTAAGCATTACTTGTGATAGCACATTGCTAGAGTGTAAAATATTTTGTGCCGTTTTCGTGAATTAATTTATGGCTAGTGTTACATTATGTTTTTGACCCTGGAATGTTCAAGCACATTCAGGATATTGACTTTTAGCATTGCGAAAGTGATACACGACTCAGGTTATTGGGTGTCTGCCGTTATTTATGACATACTTTAGGTACATTCACATTCCTTCACAGCGCCTATTAAAGTCGCGCAGTATGTTTGTCCGTCTGTCTGTACGCATGTAACAACACTAAAGTAGTTGAACGAATTTTCGAGACGTATTTTATCCGGAAATTCGATGGGAAATGGTACTGCTGTTTCAGTTGGGTGAGATCTGATAGGCATAAAGGCACGTTGCCCGAAGCCATGTATATGTTTCTGTTTGCATCTTTCATGCACACAATTCTTCCCACGATTTCACTCGAAAAAGGAATTTTGTAATGTCTTTTTGCAGCTTTTAAAACACACACACGTATAATTTAATGTATTACTCTATTAAAATAAGCCTACGACTTCGAAGCTTCCTCCTTCACTTTCAACTGAGAATGACATTGTAGATCTGTTGCTAGGACACGGACAAAACTTAGTTCTCTGTGTGACAAACCTTCAAAAATACTCGCATTTGTGAAGATTTTGTTTGAAATAAAAAGTGTAACACTGTTTGTAACATAGCATCAAGTGCTGGCATTCGCGATCTGAAAATAGGGACACAGTAACGGAACGAAAGCACCAAAATATCTACACCATAACTTCAGTCCCAAATTGTTGTCATATGATACAAAGTCTGGTGGAGATAATATCCGAAAAAAATTGTGATTGAAATCATGTGCCCACCGATTCTCTTCTTGTTACTGAACAGATTATTTGGGGCAGAGTTCTTATCATGCTTTGCAGTGACACGCCCAGAAAATTCCAGCCCGCGGTCGGAACAGTTTAAAGCGTTACTGCAGTTAACTGATATCTCAATTGCAAGGCACTAGTCGCTCGTGAACACTCGCAGTATAATTTTGGTTGCAAATTAATCCGCTACCGGTTTTGACAAGCAGTGTTTACTTTATGTGGACGTAGGAGTGAAAAATGAGCGTTCAGTTTTGATCCGGTGATATGTACATGAGTCTAAATTGCATAGACTAACTTACTGCGCGTGTTTGGCTTAGGGTGATGCTGATGATCAGATAAAAACTTCAGTCTTACTTTGTTTTTTTGTGCCGCAACAGACCAAATTGTTCCAACGTCGACTCAGTGTTGAGGTTTGTAAACCACACACAATTAGACACACGCACACCCGATAGGACTCATCTGAACGACTGATCGGCCGGTCGCAGAGGCCGCTACCTATACTACACACAGCAAAAACAAGAGATGAAATTCCATGCACTCAGCGGGATTCGAACCCGCTGTCCCGAAGGTCAAGTGGCCGCAGACCTACTCCTTCGACCCCATGGCCACCGTGTGTGTCAATCAGGAGACTGAAATGAAACACCTAGAAGTTTCGGACCTCCCGGTGTCAGCCCCAGTAGTATGTAGTCACTCTTAAATTATCTTTGTGTGACTTTTTGCTGTTAACCAACAAATGCACGCGGTTGTCATATATTCACAATAATGTATTTAAAACACTACACTCCTGAATGTTTCGGACCTTACTGGTCCATAATCGGGGAGTACATCAATTGTTGTCGCATAAAATATTTGCTTAATCACAAACCAAGGATATTATATAATTTAAAAACGTAGGGTTAAAATAAATTCGCGCACAATCCTTCCATATTGCGATTCTTTGTTATAAATATTAGTTGGAAATACTACACCATACATGCCGAGAGGCGTTTGGTTCTCGAGACAAATAGTCAAATAGTGCAAGGTCAAAATATAGGCGCCTCTTGTTTACATCAGGTGTTCAAAATGATTCACGGCCGTTCCAAGGCAGAAAATTACTATAGCCGTGTGAAATTCGCCTGTTGTGTAGCAGATGGGAATGCATGACACTGTCCCCGACGATACCAGCTCGAATGTTGACGCTGCAGTGGACTTGATACACGTGTTCGGACACGGCATCACGATTGTCCCGTTCCCAGAGGTGAGTCTGTTATAGTTGAACACAACCTCATCCGTAAATTATTCTTCGTCTGTCTACCGAATTTTGGGTAAGAAAGCTAATTCGCAGTGTGCTAATGTCATACCAATTCTCAAATTTGCATTCCTAGGGGACGATTTTCTGGGCAGAGGTGTGCCTTCGGCAAGTAGTGATACAGAAGCAAATAATCGTAAAAACGTGGCGAGGGCCATTCGTTGGGATAGGCTCAAATTTTGCGCGATAATATGTGTCAGCCTCTCCCACGTCCATCTTCCCACAGCTGCAATTATGGCACCGTCGTTAATTGGTTTCCACACGGTCCGCAGACGTATCTTGTAAAGACGGCAGTGAACATTCGGATTCTGAAAAGGCGGAGAACTTCGTGTCCAGCTGAGAGACTGTCAGATTCTATAAATGTGCCGGTATACGAGTATACTTTTTTCGGTTGATTAGGTTTCTTGTCCCAATGGCGTAACAGCCCCTAGTGGGTCAGGGTCTCCTCATTATCGCGGCTTCACGATCACACTCAGACACCAGACTCGGTAAGACTCCTCTGGACGAGTGATCAGCCTGGCGCTGAGACCTCTACCTGACAATACACAACACTCACAAGAGACAGACACACATGCGTTTTGCGGGATTCGAACCCGCAATCCCAGCAAGCGAAGGGCCGCAGACCCACGCCTTAGATTGCGCGGCCACTGAGATCGGCAGTTGATTCGGTTACTTGGTTTTTATTGTTAATACGGTTCCATATATACTTTGTAACGCGCGTTGAAATTTAATTTGAGTAAATATGTGGTCGAAGGTCGTTCTACTAGCGGGTTCTCAAATAAGGACGGCGTAGCGTGTATCATTCATTTTCTGTGCTTTTGTTCTTTGCATGTCCGCTGCCTGTTATTTTACGCAGTTCGTGCGAACATAATGTGTAATTATCATGTTGCATGGTCACGGTAAGTGACGTCACGAACAAAGTGATACCATCTAGTGCTTAACATCTGGAAATAAACTTGTAGTGACATTTGACACAGCTGAAAAATGTCACAGAATGAGAACTTTATACGTCATTGACGTTATTGTAGAACTATTAGACGAATTTAGGGAATTATATTTTTAAAATTTGAATTCATACTGTATATACATAATAAACAACACAAAAGATAAAATTCTTTGTTGTATTGGACCTTAAGTTGCGAATTGTGTTAATAATAATAATAATAATAATAATAAATTACTGTCGAACCCGGTTATAACGACATCGGTGTATACGACACCTCGCCTGTATCAGACTTTTTTGGTACCAATTAATTTCTCACTGTTAACCATAACTCGGTTATAACGACACAGAATATTCAGTCCCTTTCGTGACGTTATAACCGAGTTCGACAGTACATAATACGAAACAAATTTGGCAGCCAAGTTAGCTCAGTCGGTATAGTGACTAGGCTGTGGAATAGATGATTCAGGAGACGAATTCTGGAAGTAGCAGGAGATGTTTCTGTTCTCCAAAGGTACAGACCGACTCTGGGGAGAAAAGTAAATAAATATTCTGCCGTGAAAATTAAGCCATCACGCTCCTCTGAAACAATCGTACTTACACGTAACATTACAGGGTGTCACAGTCAAGAATCCAGTCTCCGTCGTCACTGTCTTGAGAAGCCCAGATTTAACGTTATAGCACATATTATGTACTGTAACGTAAAGTCAGTCCTGATATTTAATTATCACACCTCATGCTCATGAACCATACACAACACTTAGCGGCATTTTCTGTTTGTTAATTCACAATCCGTTTAATGCTTGTGTAATTCAGACGGCAACTGTAGGCATGCTGAAAGAGAACTAAGAAATATTAGGACAAAGAAAATGCAAGTCAGAGATCGATGCCTTTACGGATCCTATAGTAACAACGTTGCAAGTGTCTTCAGACCACACCTTTTACCATCTCTCAGTGCGTGGGGTGAGCCTTCCCCTTGCTGAAGGTCACTGTCGCATAGCATAATGACCTCTACTTGATACCAGTTCAATGGCCTCATCTTCGTTCCTAACACCCTGGAGCTGTAGATTCCAGTCTACTGCAAGGATGTTTTATTATACGGATCTGGCTTGAGTTACCTTCTATGGTATTGCATAAGACATCAAAACAAGTCCAGTGGAAACTTTCTGGGATATATGTGTGTGTGTGTGTGTGTGTGTGTGTGTGTGTGTTTCCTGCGGTTTTTCCTTCTGCTTTCTGCTGTCATGTAAATGCAGGGTTATATTTTAAGAATATGACAAAAAAGGAGAACGTGGTGTGGTGAGTAGCATACAAACAGGGGTTACGTGCCCTAAATGAAATAACCGCACTGCCATATTTACGATGGAAGAAATTGAATAATGAGGAGCTTCATAATGTCTACTGCTCACCAAATAGAAATAATGGGCGGGACAGGTAGCATTAATAGGGACAATAGAAATTAATACAAAATTTTACTCGAAATGCTAGAAAGGAAGAGAGCTCGGTGTACGTACTCGTGTATAAATACGGTAAAGGTAAAGTTTCCGCCCTACAACAGTCCATGAGGACCAAAGGGGGCGTAGAGATAAAGCTCCCTTCATTCTTAAACTCGGCGTTAGATGGGTGTGGTGGTCACTGCCACGCCCCGACCGCTTTACCTCCGAGAAAGAGACACGGTACCCATTTTACAGGAGGCTGGGTGGGTCCCAGGGCCGGTTTGAATGTGTGCGGAAAATATCTTCCCCACCGGGATTCGACCCACGGACCGTCCAGCCCGTAGCATGTGGCTATACCGACTGCGCTCTCCCGGCCTCTTGTGTATATGATATGATATTTATTAACTGCAATTGGGTGTTCTTCCGGTGGCAGTGGTCCGTACACTGTACACAAACAGAAAATCAACTACGAGTGTATACATAAGGAGAAGCAATACATAAAACAATACAAGAACATAGAACACAAAAAATAGAAAGCCAGTAGGGGTGATACTAATAATAGTAGCAATGTTAATAAATAATGAGTTTTAAATAAGTACGGTTTGAGAGCGTGATCTGGATTTGAGAAGTTAGAACAGGATTAGAAGTGGCCCTTTTGACTACTACAAAAATAATTTCTGACACTATACAAGCGGAGAGAATATTGACTAACTGGGCTACTGCAACGGTTTCACTGCGCTTCATTAAGCAGAACACCACGCAGGCGTATGTGGGAATCGAGGTATAGCTACACGCATTCCTAACACTAATAGAAATAGAAGCGAGCGATCAGATTCAAGCCCCGACCGCTTTACCCGCGAGCAAGTAGCGTTTACCCACCACTGAGTGAGGGTCGGTGTTGACCCCAGACATGATCTGGACCCTGTGGATAAGACAGACTTCTTGCCCCCGCCAGGAATCGAACCATTGTTTCTCAGTAAACCAGCCCGTAGCTTAGTTGCTGTACCGTCTATTTATTTCTGGAAGAATTACAATGCATGGATTTACTTGTACATTTTTACAGCGCCTTGTAGGCTTTCTTACTTGTGTGTGTATAGGGAGTCTACCCCTTTAAAGACGAAGCATATCTGTTTTATATAAGGACTCAGTGCGTACCACGCTGTAAACACTCTCCACTTCGGTTATAAAAACCAATCTCTTAATGTTTTATAAGGCAAAAGTTGCTGTTTGTTCTGAGATCCGTACAGAACACATAAACGCAATGTGGGCACCACGTAGAATTTTTTAACCCTTTAAAGACGAAGCGTATCTGTTTTATATAAGGACTCAGTGCGTACCGCGCTGTAAACACTCTCCACTTCGGTTATAAAAACCAATCTCTTAATGTTTTATAAGGCAAAAGTTGCTGTTTGTTCTGAGATCCGTACAAAACACACAAACGCAATGTGGGCACCATATAGAATTTTTTAATGTTAAACCTGGTGGTACGTAAAGTTACCGCTAGGCTTTAAAAGGTTAAAATATAATTGTTCAAATCTAAACCGTTAGTAAAACCAGGAAACTCAACCAATATTTTCATATTTTCTCTCATTTTTTTCTAATCGTAGATCCAGCGGAGCGGTTGCTTGACCCCACATGAAACATGTAAGGCTACAGGGTGTATATGTGGCGCTCTTTTTGATGTAGTTTTTATGTAGCGGCCATTAGGGAGAGCCTGTCAGCGTCTTAGTGCATAATTGTTTTAATACTGCTGCGGAGGGTTACTATTACGATGGGAACGTACTCGTGTGAAGTGAACAGAATGCTAAATCAGCATGACTACAGAAATCTCAGATATCAGGTGGGCGCTGGGCTTGTTAAGTTAATTGACAGCCATTCTGTAGTACGTGGTTCGAATCTCGTAACACGTATACAGTTCTTGATTTATTAAAGTATTTTCCGCCTTTATCATCCGCTTACACAATGTTCATTGAACACTATCTTCTGTCGGTCACGTTAGAATAAATAGTTATAACTTATGGTTATTTTATGCGCAGATTCACATCAAAACAAACACTAACGTATTCCTCCGAATCTTGGATTTTAAAAACATATTAACTAAGCAAATATGACACAAACATCAAGGACGAGATTCATAAGACCACGCGTAGATTCAGCCAGACTAAAGAAGCAAAGAAACACAATCGTCCGTGAAAAACTACAGTTAAAAGTGGAAACTCACCCTAGAATAGTCCGTGAAGGCCCAGACGAGTAGTGGAGGTATGGCTCTACTCTTCCTTTAACCTCTGTACTCGATGGGCGTGGGTGATCAACGCCACGCGACTGCTGCTTTACCCCCGGGAAGAGGGCCGGCACCCATTGCACAGGAGGGCGAGTAGGCCTCAAGGTCGGTCTGGATGGGTGCGGAAAATCTCACCACCACCAGGATTCGATCCCCGGGCGGTCCAACCCGTAGCGAGTCTCTATACCAGTTACGCTATTGGGCCGGGAAAGATTACAAGTACGCAACATATTTGAAGATATTTTTCAGTACTAAAATAAGTGGAGAAAACGTGTGACAAGAATGGACAGATATCGTCTTCCGCTATAGGCTTTCAGTTTCATTCGAGCGAATGCCGTGGTCTGGGGCAGGGGGGGGGGGGGGGGGAGAAACCAGCAGCGTCTTCAAGATAAATATAATAATAAAAAATTTGTAATTGTATTTACATTATTTTATTTTTTGAAGCTTGAAATCTCATATTTGTTTTATGCAACTTACAGGTGGCGTGAATGAGACCTGTCAACAGATTGGGTGGTTATGTGTAATAGTGTTACAATAACGTGTGAGGAATTTCTTGTTTCCGTATCCATTGGTCTCCAGGTGTCCTTCGTTCGCATCGAGTTGTAAACAGAGCGATAAAACCAAACCACATACATTTGTGTACGTGAAAATGGTAGAATTTAGCTGATGTTCTGAATGAGTACGAGAGATGGAACATCCACCGCTCTCGATTTAACAATCCGACTTCGAACTGCGTAGTGTATATAGTACACATTATATTACCAATCATGTAATCAGATTGCTAATTCTAGCTCTATTTTGTAAAAAGAACATTTTCCTCATGTAAATAAACATGTTCACAAAGGTGTTTCCCCTCGGGATGATCCTTTGGTGGCGGAAGCATGTCACGTATATGGTTTATGCAATAATGCTTGTATGACATTATGTATGATAGTTTATTTGTTTGTTTGTTTTGTTAATTGTGCAAAACAGGAATGGTGTGGTCGTGACATTTAATACAGTTGTGAAAAGTAATCTTCTTTTCTATCGATTTAAATAATACTCAGTGTGACGTCACTGAACAAGTTGGCACAAACGGTAAAGCTTCGACTTACATTGGGCAGGATGCTGTTTGGAATCTCGGCTTGGACACCGCGTATCCTGACAGAGGCACTTGATTGTTTTCCCCAGCCCCTCCAGGCATATGCCAAAAGTGGTGCCTTAAGTAAGTAAGTAAGGCGACGGCTTCTTTTCATGTAATCTTCAATCCATGTAACTATTGACTGTCTTGCAGTCGTGAAACGCTATAGACCTGGCCCGCTTAACCCTTTGTATAGTGCGGGCAGCGATGGTATCTGTTTAGTACCAATTTGTTTTTAGGATATTCAGATCTGCTGGGATATGATGTCGTGTCGTTAGGCTGGTGTTTCTCGACGTTTCGAACAGTTACGGTGTTCTCATCCTTTTGGGCAGACAGTCCCAAGAATTCCTGTGGTTACTTGAACCAGAGGGTGAAGGCTCAGCGATTCTCTTCGAAACGTCGGAAACTACTCAACGACACGATGTCGCATCCACGAAGACTTGCAGTTACATCAGCCCCACTGTAAAAACTCATGTTTTATATGGTTGTTAGGACTTCCGCTGATTATTTCTGGCGCTGTACACCAATTAAATTGTTATGGCTCTCTTAGTGTTTATAAACTTAATACCGTTACGTTTCGTTCGACGATATTTTAATATTGCGTTGTCACATCTTCCTATTGCCTCTTTTCTTTTTTTATGTTAATGTAACGGACATAAAACCCTGAAGACGCTAATAATTACGTTTGTTGTTCTTGGACATCTTCGAAGTAGGGCATGGCTACGTTGGGGGAAATGTTTTTGATATTTATTTTTTGTATCCTATAAGTGAAACTCTGTCTACTCTGATCGAAGCGTTAAATTAAAGAAGCCATATATTCTTGTCAGAATGTCGTGTGCATAGTGTAATTTTCTTGACTGTCACCGTGGACATTAAATTTCAAGACATCGCGTGATAACTCTATTAACGTTTTCGGTTTATTAAATTTGTCTGTAATATATTGCTCAAAGTAAACTCCGCAGTTCATACTACGTAATTAAATTCCTCAAATAATACCACAATCATGAACGTCCATTTATTATTACTTCGTCCTAAATTTAATGTTGTAATCTCCATTGCAGTCCAAGGTGATTATATACAGAGTACAGGCAAGACTGAATTCTATGACTTAGTTCATCGCAACGATACAGATTTTTGACACTGAAGATGTAGTCAGTACTTTCTATCGAAACAATGTTACCTGTCTACCAAGATATACGGTGTCACAGTAGAGAAGAAAGTAGTCTTAAAACTATACTCTGCGTGAAGTGTGACATTTCAGTAATTCAATTAGTATGAAATTCGATTCCTTTATAGTCAATCTTAGTTAATGGTAATATGAAAAAGGTTTTTAATACAACATTTCGCCGCGGCTACCCACCAGAAAAGAGACAAGAAATTCATGATGGGCTTTAAATGCACGCCGTGTAAGTACGTCTAATATTATGACCAGTGTTAAATCAGGAATCATTAGGGAAAAGTAACACGCAACCCTTTATTACAGCATAAAACATAATTACCATCACATATCTCGAATGTTTTACCATACTTCACTGGAATACAAGCCAAACTCTACAGGAAAAAGACTACAGGTAGCCAGATATCCTCAAAAGTGGAATTATTTTTGCATTAACAATTTGTTGCATATCTTAATGTTTTTAACTTTGCAGTTTTCAATAAACAACATGTACTACACGTTACACACAGACTGACGACGTAGTCTGGTTACATGTAATTAAGCATGCCATTTTAATTTATTTCATGTGAATATTGGCCTGAAGATGACATAAATATGGGTCGAAGTATGTCGCCATTGCTTTGGTAAGAACTAACAGCAGTGTTAATAAACAGCAGGTTTGGCGGGAGTATGGAACGTGTTGCAACGCTACAAATTTATGGGCGATTTAAATGAGTGGGTAGAACAGGAACCAAATTGGCGTAACTGTAAATTGGAAGAACACACAAAACGAAACTAGTTAGGCATAGATCATTCAAGCGGGGGGAGTTATGTGCCTTACTTCTGTTACTCTTAACTTCCGAAGTGCCATTTTTTCCACCAATGTCGAATACGAGAGCGTTGATATATGATTGTCAGCAGTTTTGTGATGTGCTGTAAACATCCATAAACATTATTCTTCAGATCATGTTATTTGTCTTTACCTGAGTTACATTGCCATTGGTTGTCTACACTTGTTGCGTATACGCGTGAAACTTGGTCTTTTGCACTGCGGACGGAACGTAGATTGAGGCTGTTGAAGAATAGTGTCGACTGTCGAGAATATTTTGACATACGTTGGAGGAATTAACAGGTGTCTGAGGAAAATCTGAACAGCGTAATGATTTATGCACCTCACCAAGTATAATCAGGGTGATGTGATCAGGGAGGATGAGATGGACGGGACATGTGGCATGCACGGAATAAAAGAGGTGTATACCAAATTTGGGTGTAAATACCTGATTGAAAGAGATCACGTAGAAATCTTAAGCGTAGGTGGGATGATAGTATTAAAATGGATCTTAAATAGTGTGGGAGGGTTTCGGGTGGACTCATCTGGCTTGGCCCTTGCGAGCCGCATAAAAGGCGTGAATTGAAGGCCTGTCATGTTCTGAAGACTGAATTAGTGACAGATGTAGAGCATTAGTATAAATAATACCAGTGTGTGAAAACTTACTGTGGTAGTGGTGTAGTGCTGTTAGTGACATCAGTAGTTCTGGTAGTGTTAGCGGAGTTAGTGGTGGTGGCGGTGGTGGTGGTGATGGTGGCGGTGGTGGTGGTGGTGGTGGTGGTGGTAGCGGCGGCGGCGGCGGCGGTGGTAGTGGTGGTGGCGGTGGCGGCGGCGGCGGCGGTGGTGGTGGTGGTAGTGGTGGTGGCGGCCGGTAGTGGTGGTGGCGGCGGTGGCGGCGGTGGTGGTGGCGGCGGCGGCGGCGGCAGTGGTGCTAATATTAAGGCTAATGCTAATGCTAATATTTGTGATGCCTGAAACCAAAAAAATTGGAACATTACGTAACTAGCATAGGATAATTGACGATCCCAGTGGCCGCGCGTTCTAAGGCGTGGGTCTGCAGCCACTCGCTTGCTGGGATTGTGGGTTCGAATCCCGTCAGGGGCATAGATGTGTCTCTTGTGAATGTTGTGTGTTGTCAGGTAAAGGTCTCAGCGTCGGGCTGATCACTCTTCCAGAGGAGTCTTACCGAGTATGGTGTGTCTGAGTGTGATCGTGAAGCCTAGATACTGAGGAGGCCCTGGCCCACTGGGGGCTGTTGCGCCATAGGAAAGAACTATATGATAATTTCTGTCTAAATATTACGAAAGTGCGAGAATTGAGGTTGTGACAGCGGTGTTGGCTAAGATCTTGGATGATGCCGTGTCGACCTTCAAGTACTTACCGACGTTTCGGAGGACTGTAATGCGATAGCAGTCAAACCAATGCGAATTATGGTGGCTTAGGCCTCAAAATGAAGGCGCTAGCATAATTCAAAACTTCGGTAAGTCTTCATCAGTGAACACGGCGGAATTTCTCAGAGACTCGAATCTTCACTTACGAAGCATTGCATTTGGGAGCATTATTAACCCTTTAAAGACGAAGCGTATCTGTTTTATATAAGGACTCAGTGCGTACCGCGCTGTAAACACTCTCCACTTCGGTTATAAAAACCAGTCTCTTAATGTTTTATAAGGCAAAAGTTGCTGTTTGTTCTGAGATCCGTACAAAACACATAAACGCAATGTGGGCACCACGTAGAATTTTTTAATGTTAAACCTGGTGGTATGTAAAGTTACCGCTAGGCTTTAAACGGTTAAGGCTCGTGCACGTAATGCGCGTCGTGGATTAGCACGCTGTCTGTGCTATAATTCTGTTTGAAAGTGGTGCATTCTAAGAACATATCTGAACAGTATTTAATAAATATCGTGTTGGTGCGTACACCTAATATTTGGTGCCGCTGACATTTGCTTCCACTCCACAGTTACAAATGTCAGTTCCGCTGTTTTCATGATAACCTGCGGGAACAGATGTTGCTGGTATTTATACGGTGGCAATGTTACGTGCTCGTATCAAGGAGATGTGTGGATTTAATCTCGTAATATAAATGATTATAGATAATGTAAGTAGGACGTACTTTCATTTAAAGTACGTTCCTGTCTAGCAATCACATTTGCAGTTAATCTATTTTCGATGATTTCCGCGGGTGCGAGTGAAACTAAGGTTAAGTAAAAAGTTTTTAATAACGAGTTATGCTATAAACCGAAATGTGAGGTAACTTATTTAGAGAAACCCCTAATGAAGCAGCAAAAACTCACACTGTGAATTACGCATAGACGTTTATTACACTGCAACTAATACTGAAGCGTCTGCAGGAATAGTGTCTTGCTAGTCTCACTCTTTACTAAGAAATGACGTGACCTTGGCGTGTTACTAGGGAATTCCGTAAGATCTCGCTAATTAGGCGACTTACACTTTTCGGGGCGTCTATTTCCGAATAAAAAGAACTCGCCTTATGTTCGGACTTAATGTGGTATTTTCATGGCCATGTATATTAAAATACGCAGTATGTTCTATACAAACGCATCATATATGCTGTTAGGTATTTACAGCTATTGGTAATATATTTTTAATTACCCCAAAAGATACGAACAATCATAGTTGTTGTAGTTGTTGTTTATACAGTGGTGGTGATGGTTATGGTGATCATAATGATAGAGAGAACGCCAGCAGCACCAGTCCATATGTCTTGCTTTCTTTCTTTCTTAGTCTGCCCTCTCTCTGCCTAATCATTGTAGGTGCAGGGGTTGTTGTTGCACTTGATCACACTCAGTGACACACACACTCTGTAGGACACCTCTGGACGAGGGATCGGGCCTCAGTAGAGACTTCTACTTGTACAAGGGACAGCAGTCAAAAGTGACAGACATCCATGTCTCCGATGGAATTCGAACTCGCAATCCCAGCCAGTGAGCGGCTGCAGACCTACGCCGCGGTAAAACCTAGTTAAATATCTAAGGAGGTTTTAATGTGTCGTTATTTTGTGTATGACTTAATCCTTTAAATCACAGTGTTGCTTGTATGTGAGAAGTTTTTCATATTCCCCAGCATCCTTAACTTTGATTCTGTATTGGTGACTCAGCGTGTTTTCTTTGTCGTAGGAACTGAATTTTTTAATGTAATTCGAATTACTTCTCTCCTCCGTATCTGTAAGTGTGTGTTGTACCATAGTTGTATATAGTTACTTACGTGGGCATTAGCCCCTGTCTTCACATAAGAGATGCAGACTCTTACCATTAGGGGACAAATCCGTGGTAAAACGTATTGCCATACACATGACGGGTATTTAGTAATTTAACAGATCACGCAGCTTTAAAGTTTATTTTGGCACACATAAATCTTATGTTCCCTCCACAATTTCCTCACTATAATTTCTCACTCACTTCTTCATACTGACCTGCAACCTATGGCGAATCCAATATTTCATCTCTCTCAGAACAGGGGTGCACAGTAAAGCCCTTCTTTTACCAAGTATAACAGTAACAATTTACACAGGGAAATGGTGTTATAAAATATGGAAAAACGTGTGAACACTTCATTTTTAAGGCTGGCGTGAATTTAATTTCTTGTAGTTGAGACAGAGGATGTTGCAGCTTCAAGCAGGAAAAAATAAAAATTTTAAGGCGGGATTGACCGGTCTCCGGGCCTAATTTTGAACCCGAGGTTCCTGCATACAAATACGAAATAAGATCCTCTTTTAGTTCGGTCTCTCGTCTATGCTGGTTGTTTTTTGTTTTTTGTTTGTTTGTTCTTTCGTTCGTTCGTTCGTTCGTTGGTTCGTTTGTTTTCGTGGTTTGGATAATTTCATCGTAATATTTGTTTCTTATACCCGATGTTTGTTGGAACGTTCGGATTCTTCTTTATTTGTGCTTTTTCGAGCCGACTGTTCTGTCGTTTTCTACATTCTTAGTCTGTCTGTTAATCGCTTTGGCTCTGTAGTGTCGTTAAGGCTGGTCACACAGTTTGTGATGTTTCAACTCTTCCCCTTAAAAATCTTTAATCCGTTAAAGACGAAGCGTATCTGTTTTATATAAGGACTCAGTGCGTACCGCGCTGTAAGCACTCTCCACTTCGGTTATAAAAACCAAGCTCTTAATGTTTTATAAAGCAAAAGTTACTGTTTGTTCTGAGATCCGTACAAAACACATAAACGCAATGTGGGCACCACGTAGAATTTTTTAATGTTAAACCTGGCGGTATGTAAAGTTACCGCTAGGCTTTAAAAGGTTAATCCGATGTATAACATCTTCGCCGTTAAGGGTAAATGAATGTCCGTCCTCTGATGGTCCACAAACACATAAGTCAGTAGGCTGTCTTTGAACCAAGATAAATGAATTCCAGCTAAAAAAGGTTGTGTTAGCCGGAATTCATTACCTTGATTTCTTTGACTTATAACACAACGGGGTGGAACATACAAAAAAAATACTGTTTTGTCATCTCAATATTGACAACTGTAGCATAATCACCCTGTATGTATGTCGTTGATGTGACGTTGATATTCTGTACTGGCAAATGTGGATACGTTTGTGAGAACATCGTATTTACACTCTCGATTTCTGATAAAATAAATGCTACTCTGCTGCACACTTGATGGGCCCGGATAGCGTAGTCGATATAGCGACTCGCTACAGTTTGGATGTTCCGACGATCGATTCCTGGTAGGGGCGAAATTTTGCGCTCTCGTTCAGACCGGTTCTGGTGCCCAATCAGGTTCCTGTACAGTTGGTACCGGGTCCGTTTCCCGGAGGTAAAGCGGCCGGGGCGTGTCACTGGCGACCCACTCCCATCTAACGCCGGGATTAACTGTTTAAAGCCTAGCGGTAACTTTACATACGACCAGGTTTAACATTAAAAAATTCTACGTAGTACCAACATTGCGTTTATGTGTTTTGTACGGATCTCAGAACAAACAGCAACTTTTGCCTTATAAAACATTAAGAGACTGGTTTTTATAACCGAAGTGGAGAGTGTTTACAGCGCGGTACGCACTGAGTCCTTATATAAAACAGATACGCTTCGTCTTTAAAGGGTTAAATAACTTACGCATTCATCTGCTACTCTGGCGTGTGATTACGTTGTGCTGCTCACCCCTGCGTCTAAAGAAAGCAGCGCCTCGTTACGTCAACTTTGTTCTCCTTCAGTCGGCTCGGCTGATGAATTGTTTTGTGGTCACTAGAGTCACGACGCGGAAGCTTAAGTGGGAGTAACAATAGCCAAGCAGTTCGACATTTATCTTCAGGATCTGGATGCTAGCTTTCTCTCCACATTCTGTTGGTTCACTCTTCGCCATACATTTATCATATTAAGCGTAGGAGAGACATTTCCAAAATTTCAGGCGTACCCAATTTTTCGTTACAATTTAAACATAACAATTTTTAATTTTAAAACCAAAATATGAATCTAAATCTGGAAAACGATTGACAGTTTTTATCATCGTTGAAGTCTCTTACATTTTGTTGTTGATAATAGGAGAGTTGTTCAGAAAATAATTTTACATGGCGTATAATTTCTGAACTGAATGGTCAACATTTATGGTGTTCGTATAAGGAGAGTTCTTCGCCGAGCGTTTACCATCCGTTTCCAGGGCTTAAGCACATTTTGGCGGCTGCAGACTAAAAGGTGAGTGGCTCGGAAACAAGTGTTTGTGACACAGTGGAAAATGGCAGGCGGCTGGCATTTCCATCAGTAGGGAAAAGGAATTATTGTCCCACGATAAAATAAATGTCTCCGTTGTGGCTGGGACTATGTGGAAATGTAGTGGACTGTCAGGACACTCATTAGAGTTCCAAAAAAATAAGAACCCAAATATGTGGGTTTTAAAATTATTTTCTGTTCCTAGTTCATAGTAACTTCTTTCTGAAGATGAACCGAATCGTATCTGAAGCATGTAGAAAAAGTAGCAGATAAGCCGTCTTGTATTAAACATGTTACTTTTTCTGATGGTCGTTTTTTGTATTACATATTTCTGAACACATTCTTATATGCAGTATTTGTATTCATTGAGGGAAAAGAAAACTTAAATTCGGATGACTGTTTTAGCTACAGCGGTCCCCTTAACCTACACTTTTCATTAAGCCTGTAGTCTTGTTAAACGCGCTGTGTCATATCCTCCTAGAATGGCGCATGACACAGTACCATTTGTTTAACCTTTTAAAGCCTAGCGGTAACTTTACATACCACCAGGTTTAACATTAAAAAATTCTACGTGGTGCCCACATTGCGTTTATGTGTTTTGTACGGATCTCAGAACAAACAGCAACTTTTGCCTTATAAAACATTAAGAGATTGGTTTTTATAACCGAAGTGGAGAGTGTTTACAGCGCGGTACGCACTGAGTCCGTATATAGAACAGATACGCTTCGTCTTTAAAGGGTTAATATGGCTATTTCCCGTAAAGATGGCCATCGTTCATTGTGGCAGTTAAAACGTGAACAAGTCCTTGGAGCAATACTCACACCGAAGATGATGCTTTTTGTGTTACACTGGCTTAAAACTCGGTTCGTGATCGGTCAGTGGATGGCCATCAATCAACAACAGATGCTTGGTAATATCGTGCCCAGTATCGGAGCTATCACATCAGCTTTTAGCCTGACTGTCAGGTCTAGTCTGGAGGCTTCTAAATTGTAGTGAAGGGAAAACTGGAGGTTATCCCAGAGTTCTGCAATATAGCTTGGAGAGAATGGCCGAATATGTGGCATCTTAGAAGATGTCCTTTGCAATTAGCATTTCAAGTGAAAAATTATAAGTTACCATTACGAGTACGTTTCTTAACTATAGGATTATATCAAGCTATACATGGTGGTGCAAAGGTCATTTGATGTCGCAGGCAGTTTGTTAAGGCATCGAGTGTCAGGTGACGTCTGCGCCACCTTGTATGTGGACGGTATATAATGCTCTGCACAGCAGTTTTAACAAGGAATTAAACTATTGGCCAGTTATTTTTCACTCTGTATGACATCAAATTGTAGGATAATTAATAATTAATTAATCGGGACAATGTGGAAGAAAGGGACCATCTTTTAAGTTGAGGTGCTAGCTAGTGGGGAAATGAGCAATGCCACAGAACAATTAAACTACAGTAGAACCCGCTTATAACAACATCCGTTTATACGACACTTCATGTACTGCATCAGATATTCTGTAGTACTAATTAATTACTGTTCGGTTATAACAACAGTCCTCTATAATGACACAAAATACTCCGTCCGCTTCATGACGTTATAACCGAGTTCGCCTGTGCAATAGTCTTGTGTTCCAGCCGAGATTCGTCCTCCGTGAACTTCCGGAAACAAGTCAGAAGAGTGAAGTAATTTTCTGAGTGAATTTCTTTATTCTTTGGTTTATTACTTCTTAAATAAGTCTCACAACCCACTGACAGCGGTGCGATATCAGAGTTCTGTTCGGGACATCTCGGCTCGTAATCTGTGGCGGCAAATCGGCGCTTGTGCTTAAGGTTCTTCGCAGTACCCTGCAGGCAAATATCCGAATATTCTTTAATTAGGCCACAACCCATTTCTAGGAAATCCTTCCCCTATTTAGTTGCTGCTGTCTCTCCGTTCGATAGTGTATACTTGTAAAGGCAAATTTATCCATGTCTATGCCATAAAGGCACTGTTCCGTCTAATTTTTTTTTTGCAGTTGCGCGGACCTGCTACTGCTCTGAGCAAAAAAATTTTTACACGACCTGACGACTGCGCGGAACTTTAAAGGTTTTTTTTTTTGTAATATGCGTAATACGAATATTTACAACGAAAATTGAAATATTCCAGCTACGCGGCAACAACTCAGTGTGCGCGGAAGTATTTCAGATATTGCGCGGCCGCATACCCGCACATCTTAGAGAGAACATTGCATAGAGGCGTATAAGGGAAGGGGAAGTATAGCTCCAATCATTCCTAACCTCAGGACCGGATAGAGGTGAGTGGCCAACTTCATGCCCCGGCCGTTTTACTCCCCGGGAAATAATTCCTGTACGCATTGAATACGAGAGGGTTTGGGCCCCAGGAACGGTCTAGGCGTTTTTGAAGAAAATCTCTGGAACGTGCCGAGTTTCAAGCCCTGGACCGTCCAATTAGTACCGTAGTCACATGTCGGCTACGCTGGCTCGGCGGCAGTGTATACTCATAGCCTGACAACGGAGTGGACGTGAAATAAACCACGAGAAGTTTTTAAGTCAATGAATAAACGTATAAACAGTTACATTGGCTTCCATTTCGTTGAAAGAACTGACCAGTTTAGAAGGATATCTTCGAAAATGGCACGTCTTAAGTAGAAGGCAATTCAGCTAAACCTGTCGTTATCAGTCCGTCCTATCCGTATCTGTTAGCGGCCATATTGATCTACTGCGCGCCATCTATCCACCCACATGACCAGCGGGAATAAATGCAAGACGACGTTCGAATGACCGGAACTTAAAACAGCAAACAGACTCCTAAGTTGTTAGCCCCGAATGTCTAACTCTAATTGGTCTAGAATGCAGAAGAGAAAAGAACATCAATGTCGAGTGGGTGGCATTCGTGCTGCGTATTTTGGGTTGCCGCGGGTCAAATGTCAACCCGGAGACCGACTGTTCTTATTGAGGCTTTCGTTGTTCTTCCCAGTATCTCCTGGAGGACACCTTGACATCTGAAATGAATATACGACATCTGCCCTTCACACCTCTTAGCCATTTATTTTCCTCTAATAACGCAACCGTGCCGGGGGTACTGATACTGCACGCAGTCCTTCTGAGAAGCTAACAGGCTGACTGTTATTCAAAAAAATCCCGGGCTGTTTATGGATCCCGAAGGTTCATTACCGTACTCAGGAAAAGTTACTGGACTCTGTCCTCAGCCAGCAAATGCAGTCCATGCCTTTACCATCTGTTTTGCTCAAATCGATTTCAAAATTATGTTTCCATATCCCCCTAAGTCTTCAAAGACACCCCTTCTCTTCGGATATGTTAACCAAAATTTTGTACGTGATCTTTCCCATTCTCTCTATATGTTCAACTCCACCTATCCTAGTAATGCTTGGTGGCCGATCCCGGTAGCCATTCGGTCTAAGGCGTAGGTCTGTAGCCGCTTGATTAATGGGATTGTGGGTACGTATCCCGCTGAGGGCATGGATATTCGTCGCGCGCGCGTGTGTGTGTGTGTGTGTGAGAGAGAGAGAGAGAGAGAGAGAGAGAGAGTGAGTGAGTTTTAGAAAGCTCAACAAACGGGCGGCCTAGGCCCCAGTTGGGCTGTACAGCCACAAAAAATGATAATAGGCCAAGGTTGAAAGACAAATGAAAATGTAGTTATTTAATTTATAAATACTCTGAATATATATAAATGCATGATATTACCTCTACATGCAGCAAGTAGGGAACTCGTATGATGCGGCCGCGCATGTGTGTGTGTGTGTGTGTGTGTGTGTGTGTGTGTGTGTGTGTGTGTACGTACGTGTGAATGGCTGTGTAGTTTGCATAATCCTGTTTTATATCATGCTATATCATTCCAGGTTTGAAATAAGTTCTTCTATTTAGACAATAAGCCATATTTATTGCTGTAGTTTTAATCGGCTAACATATATATGTCGGTCAGTAGCGAACACCAAATATCCAGTCGTTACGAAAGTCTTAGTGTGCACAGTACACATCTTATGTCGACAGGACGTAACATGCACAGTTGGAACCAGATTAAGCAGGATTTTAATAGCTCTGTATTGTCGTAATTTAGGCTTTAGATGTTACGAAAAATGCCAGTTGTATATTGTCTATCTACAGAAATAGAGGTATTACATCCTATAAACGTTACCACATACAGAAACAAAATTTATATTAAACTTGTCGATTCAAGGTTCTTGTAGCTAACTAGAGATTTGAAGAACAGGATTGGAGCAATTGTTTAGTAAACCAATTTATATTCCATAACGGTATTACAAACCACATTTTCTTATCAATACAAGCGCACGGAATCAATAATTTCTACGCTGCCTGACCTTTGTTACTAATGGAAGTTTGCCGAATTTATGGCCTTACCGTCTGCATCAAGCAGCCTGACGTTTTGATCAGTGTTGCGTGGAGCGTAGTTGCATCAAAGCTATTGAGGGCAAAGTACAGTGTTTCTTTAAATAACACCGCGCAGCAGCATCCAACTGTCGCCAAGGCACCCATAATACACCATCACTCACCCAGCCGTTTCAGTATTCCAAAAGTTCACGAACGTGTTCACAAAATTTCGCCACCACTCGTATCTTAAGGCATATGAATTCACACGCTTCCGCATAAAATACTGAAAATATGCTTTAATATTATTCTCCTTTTCACGTATTCTTCTTCAAGGTGGCCTCTTTTGTCCAGGTTTAGTGATCAGAGTTTTGTGTGCACTTACCATTCATTCTATTCATATTCGTGATGAAAGCTTTTGAGAAAAGTGTGCTAAAAAGAATATTTGTACATACAAGCGTGGGGGTGATGAAAATAAATCTGAAATTAAGTGAGTAATGAGAAAGTATTTTTCATCAGCCGTGTAGTGTGGTAAATGTTTACTGACGTTTCTGAAGAATCTACCGCTTACATAACCCGATCCTTTATTCCAGAAGGATTCGAATATATTTTGTCTGAGACAGGAAGCGGAATGTTGTGAAGGTGTTAATGCGCGTTAAATGGAAGGTTATTGATCAGCTGACGCACTTTTACTTTCTGAAGACGGATTCTCTACCATAAGTTTATTCGATTTCTTTATAAAAACTTTTATAATGTTGTCTGTTTCTGCTGTAATGTTAAATCGTGGTAGCCAAGTATGTTTGCAGGTTAGTAACAATTTAAATTGATGACTCGAAATCGTTTAATAATTTGCTGTAGCCCTCCCTGCGGATCACGGGACAGAAGCAAGACTATGTAACAACACACGTGTTCAGGTTACGGTCTACTGCAGTTAGATGCCGTGTTAACTCTATAGATAACTGTCAACGATGTGGATGACCCTGCTGCATCCATGTTTGAAACAGAAGAACAAGCAGCGAAGGAAAGGAAGAGAAGCAGAGAAAAGAAATCGCGGATAAAAATAGGCAACGTTCCGTGAAAGTGAAGGAAGGTTGCAATTTCGGGAATGGATGAAGAGACCGGATCTTCGAGCGAGCCAGTGGCAGACTGAAAAGGGCCAACAGTTTTGTACCTCGTGTTATTCTGTATCTTCAAGATGGAGGTAGAGTTTTTCCCCGAAAGTTCCACAAAACTACCCGGCGTCACATTCCAAAAAGAGGTATATTTATATTCCCCACCAAGGGAACTTCAGATTTCATAAACAAAGAACAACATTGACCTGACAATCTCATACATAGTGACAGTTGATTTATTAACCTGAAATTAACGTCCGTCATGCTGGTCTCCTTCTTTCTCTATATAGTATAAGTCCCTGATGATGACGGGCTGCCCGTCGAAACATGTTGGACCACGTAATGATTTTTAAATTTTATGTCTTGAACTTTTAATGTATTTTATTACACATAGTGTTGGAGTAGGTTGTTGTATTTCTTATAAAGTATGCAGATTTTCATACAGTTATTAATGCCCCGTGTGGGATTTGCCCTTGCGATTCTAGCAGAAAGGCTATTCAAGGGAGTTGGCGGTTCTTAGAAAGAACAGCCAGTGTAACAGAAGAGTAATGATGGTATCAACAGAGTTAAAACGAAGGACTGGTTTCAACAAAGGAACTTTCAAGTCTAGAGAAGAGATTAGAAGCCAGTGACACATGAATATGGGCACTGGCTTTGACATTCAAGTGCCCGCGTTCGACGCCTCACATTGGTGGCTAAGAAACGTAAATTCTGTCAGGACGTTTGTTTCTCTCCAGGGATTCTGCTATTGAACCAGCAGCAAGGACTGAAGATGGACGCTGTTTTTAAATTAATGACGTTGTTGCTGCAGCACAAAGGAAGCGTACAAGCTGGGAGACATTTTTTTGTCTTCAGTCACTTTGAATTTGTGTCTGGTTTGTTGAGCTTCTCTGCCACAACACGTGTAAAGGTAATTCCTAGAAAAGACTTTGTTCGCAGTTACTTTGTGCGAGGCTGCATCTGATAACGCGCACGGCTGTGCTGAACATTTCATACAGTTACAGCTTGCTTCATCTTATTTTTATAATTACGCTTTACGAGGCTGTCTCTAACGCAGTGTATACAGCGTTGTATGCTATATTTTTATGAATAATGAGTAGGAAGGTTTACAGAAAAAAGCGGGCGTGGTCTCATTTAAACTTACCGTCCCATAAATATTCTGCAGTAACTGAGAAAACAGTGAAAAATCTGCCATTATAGCAGGCGAACGTATTATTCTAACTGCTTACATTCAGCCGTTAAATAGCTGTGCTGTTTGAGACATATTCTGTTTTCTACATCCTAAAGGGGGGGGGGGGGAGGCGCTGGCGCCGTTGGTTGAGGCACTGCGCTACAAGACCGAAGGTCGCGGGTTCGATTACCAATGAGGTCATTGGCCCGCACCATGACACGGGGGCCGACTCAGCCTCTAACAGAAATAAGTACCAGGGATATATACTGGGAGGTAAAGGCGGCCGGTACTTGTAGCTGACAAACTTACCATCTTCATGTGCCAATTGTCTTGAGATTCTGGGAGCCTTAATGTCCTCGATGACCTAAGGGCCTGCCCAGACATGTAATGGGATAGCTTACGTTCTAAAACTAGGATCCATGGTTCGAAACCAGGTATGTGCATGGATATATGTCTCCTCATTGTCTGTGCGTTTGCCTGTGTATATAGAGGCCTTGGGACGGTCTGAGCCGTCCTCAAATTCGTCCTACCGAATTGCCACGGATAAAGTTTCGTAACTTCGAAAGCAGGAGGCCCTGGAAGGCATCTAAGTCATTCGCTCATGTATGATACACGCTGTGCAAACTGTATTACAATTTATAAAACACTGAACACGTTTCTCTCCTTATATAAATGTTGATTTTCTGTTAATAATTAAACTGCATACAGTGCCCCTTTCTTGCCTGAACTGCTGTTGAAATAAAACGGTTACAGTGTATTTTTACACGTATACACATTAGATTTTTTATATACTGTGTTATATAACTTTTCGTCTCGCTTACTTAGTGCTTGTGTCTGCGTAAACTCGTGCACGCAACTGTACAGGACATCATAAACGATGTAAGCAATAACTGGATGATACTGTTGATTTGTGAAAGCCAGGACACTAAAAAATTATTTGCTTTACTTAATATAACTTCAGATTCTACAGACGGTAAAGTGTGACAGTACTCAGCTTTTCTGTTACTTACCGCAGTGCAGCAGCATGGTGCTAAAACCTGTAAATACCAAAATTATCGCTTTATGTATTAACATGTATGCGTGTTAACCCTTTAAAGACGAAATATATCCGTTTTATGTAAGGAGTCAGTTCGTACCGCGCACTAAACACTCTCCCTCTCGGTTATAAAAACCAGTCAGTTAATACTGCGTAGGGAAGAAATCGCTGTTTGTGTTCTGAGATCCATACAAAACAGATAAGTACACTGTGTGGGCAGAGCGTAGAATTGTTGAATGCTAAACCTGGAGTCAGTAAAGTAATGCCCAGTCTTTAAAAGGTTAACAAGGGCCGTGCCATGGCTCAGGCGGTTAGACGCCGGCCTCCCACCGCGGAGGCCCGGGCTCGATCCCGGGTCAGTCCATGTGGGATTTGTGGTGGGCAAAGTGGCACTGGGACAGGTTTTTCTCCGAGTTCTTCGGTTTTCCCCTGTCAATTTCATTCCACCGGTGCTCCATTACTAGGAAAAGGACAAAAAATAATCATCATCTTCATCTTCATCACAGGGTTGCACAATAAGCCTCACGGTTGCAGTGCGTCCGTAGCGTCTGCTGCGGGGCCCTTCACCCCTAAAAAAAAGGGTTAACTTATAAAGTGCGTGTTGATAGTGAAATTTATTATGTGATTGCCTAGCGACGAAACAAAAGGGAACAGAGAACGGAACAAGCAAGGAGACGGAATGGTCTGTGTTGCAGAAAATCTCGGACTAATTTTGTAGCATATGAAGAGAACTTGCTACACATTAAAGACAGAGGGTTGCTCATATTTTCTAGTATTTACTGTGCTTTTCTTTAATGTAACATATTGTCTACCGATGCGGAGCATTTTTACAACCAAAATTATAGTAGCAGCGTGCGGACAGTTGGTTATATTTCAAACACTACATATTAAGATACACAACATGTTGGACCGTTTGCTCAGTAAAGGCGTTCTTGCCAGCGCCGACTTTAACTGCCCACGATATCCAACATCTGCTGTCTGTACAGACAGTAAGGAACAGTAATAGAACCAGCTTGTTGTCGTAACCCTATAAGGTGTTAGAGGTTATAAGGTTCTGAGAATGGAAGAGGCGTTGGCGATGGTGGCGACCAGCACCAAATTCCGTTATTAGTGTTGGCGACATTTTGGAGCTTATGGGCATGATATCTGACCTACAAAAGCGCATGTAACTTGCTGATGACGAATGTTGCTCTTTTGTGGTTAGATACTATTGGGTGACTATAGTAAGGCCACGGAAAGCAGTCCCGTGAATGGTGGGGATGACAGAACTGGAAGTTTCCCCTCTCTCTTGCCACACGTACTGTTCTGTTCCCTTGTAGACTACTTTGGCATATGTCAACCAGTCATGACAACAGCGAGGGTTATCGTGTTATCATCGCTGCCAGCATTAGCATGAGGGTTATATATATTAATAGGGGAGTGTGGCAAAATGTCTGTATAAAGTCCAGGCTTCGTGTCACACAAGTGATGAATTGTGGTTCGATTCCCGGAAAGTGCCAGATATTTTCTCTATTCTTTACAGCGTACGGAATGATACTGGGGCCAGCACAGTTATTTAGCCACTGGACGTCGGGCGCTCCTTCCGCAAGTGTAGGGCATACAGGACGTAAATTGGTTACTGACACCTATGTAATGCCGAGGTAATGATCCCATGGAGTTACAGCTACCCTCTACCATAGGCCAGCTTGGCGGTATGATAACAGGGTATTTTCTCTTTCCGCTGGTTGAGAGACTGTAAAAATATTTCGCGGCGGACGTGGTCTTAGCAACCAGCCACTTGACACTGAATAAACGCCTGACGTTTTTTAGAAACAAATGTGAAATTCTACGAATGCTGTGTAGAGTATCCTGTGGTCCGCGTGACGGTACTTTGTGGACATTCAGCTGGAAATTTGGACCGTAAATTTTCGGAACGCCGTCTGTATGTCTTGCATTGTTTATTCAATTCTTTCGTGAACACGTGATCATAATTATCATGAGAAGAATTAATTTACTTCGTTTGTTGTACATTAATGACTAAGCTGTATAAATAATTCTGTCTGCAGTATCTTATGTAAAGTAGAACTTGAGCTTTAAGAAATATATATGTATACATTTTCTTCTTATTATTCTTAAGAGACAGTAATAAAAGTAATAATAATAATAATAATAATAATACTAATATCGATGACGGTTGAAGTGCTTGACATGTTCCGCTCACATACATTCAGGGTGTATCTTCCATCTTTCGGCCGGAAGTCTCCAACCACTTGTACTTGTCGGTTTATTTTAACACAGTAATATCGGGATTGGTTTGCACTCAGTTTTTTAACTTGTAGCCATTTGTTGACATTTATTATTCTTTCATCTTTGTTTTTCTGAGTTCTCATATATAATACGGATAACACTATATTATGCATTACTTAGTACGAAACGCCATAAAATATTCTGCTTCTTTGATGACGTGAAGAATTCTTGTTAATGCTGTAACAAACTTCAGGCTTCCATTAAACCCGACAAGTATCTAGACCATCTGGAACACTGCGTGATATTGAAGAATGTTTCTGCTCTGGGAACGAGTAGGCCTAACTAATTATAGTTTAACCTTTTAAAGCCTAGCGCTAGCTTTACGTGCCACCAGCATTAACATTCAAAAATTCTACGTGGTGCTCACATTGCGTTTGTGTGCTTTGTGTGGATCTCAGAACAAACAGCGATTATTTCCCTATACAACATTAACTGATCGGTTTTTATAACCGAGACGGAGAGTGTTTACTGCGCGGTACGGACTAGCTCCTCGTATATAAAACAGATACGCTTCGTCTTTAAAGGGTTAAAATACGAGCCGAAGAAATATCCCGAAAGTGAGCAAGTGTATTGACATACAGGCGTGTTTTAAAGATTGACGAACAAACATCGGTGCAAGTAACCGGGATGTCAGGCTTCTGCCGCCATGTCGGTAAGATCTGCGCTCTTCTGGGGTGTTACGCGGCGTCGAGTGGTAATCCTTTACCCACGTTTAGGGACAAAGTATCGGTCCGATCTTTATTGGACTTCTTGACCCTTGAAGATGGGACCGATACGTTGTCCCGAAACGTCGGTAAAGGATTGCCACTCGACGCCGCGTAACACCGCAGAAGAACGCAGATCTTTTCGGCATAAATAAGTTTATCACCAACAAATTGCACTTGTCCATAAATGAAACAACGGTATAGTATGAAATGTTGGCCGCGCGGTCTAAGGCGTAGGCCTGCGACCGTTCGCTTGCTGGGATTGTGGGTTCGAATCCTGCTGGAGACGTGCATATTTGTCTCTTGTCAGTGTTGTGTCTTGTGTAGGCAGCGGCCTCTGCGGCGGGCTGATCACTCGTCCAGGGATTCCTACCGAGCGTTGTATGTATGAGTGTGTTGGTGAAGCATCTGTAATAAGGTGGCCCTGGCACAATAGGGGCTGTTGTGTCATTGGAAACACACACACATATATATATATATATCTTCCATATACATGTATATATAATTACATATTCCAATTGCTGTCAAAGTTCGAATATTTTGTCTCGCATTACTTCACACACATAACAGTTTCGATTAATATTGTGTGGTGATGGGTTTATGGACTTTATCCATCGTCCGAAGAGTAAAATATTAAAAATATTAAAAAATTAAAATCAACGTTTTGGAAGCTGACTCTGCTTCCGTCCTCAGGTGAATGGAGGGGGAGAAGAGAAGAACACTTATTCTGTCTAACGGGCCCAACAGAATTGGTGTTCTTCTCTTCTCCCCCTCCATTCACCGGAGGACGGAAACAGAGCCAGCTTCCGAAACGCGTGATTTTAATTTTTTAATGTTTTTAATATTTTACTCTTCGGACGATGGATAAAGTCCATAAACCCATCACCACACAATATTATACACCATCGTCAAAACCTTTGAGAATTCACCAGTTTCGATTAACTGTGCATCATGTTTTTATATCCGTTTGTTTGAGCAGAAAGTGTCGCTATTGCGAGGTTGCGGCTGTAGGAAGTTCCAGTGATATAGCCGGATTACAGATTTACATAGGCAGATTTTCATTCATAGTGCGCAGACCAGCGAAGACAAAAAGCTTCGCTTCGCGACAGCAGCACATTTTATGAACATGTTGTCGGAATACATGTACGAAATTTACTCCGATTTGCATTTGTTGTAGACGCATTTTATTCTAATGCGAAAACGACGTATTTGAATGTGGAGGGTTGCTAGTTTCTTGTTTTATATAAGGGCAATGCATTACATGTATTCTCAAGCTTAACGTGTTTTGAGAAGTTAACAAGTTGCGACAAGTCTGGCTGGTTTGTTGGCTTGTAGCGTATAATAAAGATCAGACAACAGTTGTCTATGATTTTATGAATGATATCGCGTCGTGTTTTATAGGTGACATGGTTTAAAAAAAACCTTAAACACAACTGTATCTCATTGCAAAAAATGTCTTGTTGAACATCAGCTACATGTTTCGACCCAAAATGACTTATCATATTCTTTATAACAATATTTTGTATAAAGCTTAATGGCAGCTCTTTTGGGTTAAAACATGTACCTTATTGTGAATGAGACAGTGATTTGAAATAAATTTTAGCTTCTTTTGACCGAATAATTTTTAATTAATGTATTGTCTGTGTTTATCTACCTTCAGTCATGCGTTACTGGGAAATATTATAAAGTGTTTCAAATTATAAAATCATATCTTTCAATTAACAGTTGTACCTGAATGAGCAGTGCATAATCAACAGAGGTATTCGCGAAAGAATATAAATTAGAAACTTTACTTTTGGAATGGCCTGCCTAAAACGTGAGTAGGAAATGAATTAATGGGAATATGAAATATTTGGTGATAGCATCGGGTGCGGCCTTAATTGTGTAACTCGCAAAGTGTTTTTGTTTGGGTAATTACTAATAAAGACTGTAAGGTGGAATACATGAAGTAACGAGTCATGTTCTAAAGGTATTGCTTGCATTGTCCTTGATTGGAAATTTAACACTGTTAACAATTTATTGTTACACATTTTTTTTGCAACTTAGATATCACGAAATTAAAGCAGAAAATAATTGTTTTATTTCTTTAAGATCAAATTTCTAAACGCTGTTTCAAATGAAAATTTTTAGATCAGAAAAAGTCCTTTAGGCTCTGCACTATTTTTTATGTGACCGTGACTGAGAAAACTCATGACATCGCTTTTGAGCGTCGTATAGAGTAATGGTCACATAAATGAACGAAACCAAATGGGATTTGCCAGTAACTGTTTCTGTACGCCGTCCAGTGACCCCTTTTCGCCTCAGTTAATTATCTGGAAAATATCTTCCCCCCAGGTGATCACACTGTGCGGAAAGGATAGTATAAAACTGTAATCTGCAGGTTGAAATACATTCTAATACTTGCAGGTCATTTATTGGGGTATGGTAAAAACGTCTAACAAGGTAAAATTACTGTGGAAATATATTTGGTTTCTGATACCCAGCCATAAATGCAACAGATTACATCTTCGACTTCTGGGCACAGTACCAATTCTCTAAAAAGCCGAACCTGAATGTACTGCTGTTTCTTGCTTATATGTTACAATTATCAGATTTTTGTGACCATATTTTTTACATATAGTACTCTAATAAAGTTATTTTTAAACAAAAAACATTAATCACCAACAAATGTACAAAGAGTTTTGTTTCGTCAATTATAACACACTCCTACATGTCTCGACCCTGCTGGGTCATCTTCAGGGAGAAACTTTCCGTTATCGTTACACTATGTCTCGGCTTGTGCAAGCCGAGACCACAAAGAGTTCACGCCTCCATAAGCGGCGCAGTGCAGTCAACAGCACCTTCTCGCTCAACTGTATAGTGCAACCTAGTGTAACGACAACGGAAAGTTTCTCCCTGAAGATGACCCAGCAGGGTCGAAACATGTAGGAGTGTGTTATAACTGACGAAACAAAACTCTTTGTGCATTTGTTGGTGATTAATGTTTTTTGTATAATATAGTGCACGGACACGGAACACATTAAATTTATATTTAAATTTTTAAACGTCGCAAAACAAATTTTCGAGCAGTTTGTAAACTTTCTGTGCTTATAGTCTCAGCGGCCATACTTCTTCATATGACGATGTGTGAGAAACTACATAGAGCAATTTAAAATAATGTGGCTGGTGACATATGCCACTGCTGCACGTGACGGACCCTGTGTAGGTGGAGTGAAGAACATCCCGTTCCTTTGATACACGAATCGTGCAGCGTCTAATGCCCCACTTTTACTTTCGTCAGTATTTCATCGCTAATCGCAGAGGTGAACAGTTTGCTTACGCGGTAGGAAGGCAGTGTAGCAAGATGCTTGTCACATTTTGCCCTACCACTAACAAGTATGACTGTACTAGTGATCACATTTCTTTATACTGGTTTCATCTTCAAATAGACAAGGATGTCGAAGGCACGATACGACAGTATGCCAAGGTCAGGGGAGATGAGAATTTAGTGGGTTAAGGAACGAATAAGTACAAGCTGTACCGAGCATATCTTATACAGCCTGATGTTCTATTGCATGGCTTTGTAATCCGAAACATCTGTTAGTAGTATTATTTTATTTATTTACTGTCTAATTCGGTTATAACGTCATGAAAGGGACTGAATATTTTGTGTCGTTATAAACGAATGTCGTTATAAGCGATGGAAATAATGTTATGATTAACACTGAAAAATTAATTGGTACCACGGAATATCTGACGCTATAGGCGAGGTATCTTATAAACCGATGTCGTTATAAGCGGGTTCGACTGTGTTTAGTTTTAAGGGTGTCCCTTTTGTGTTGCATTCGATGTAGGCCTATATTTTTTCATTTTCGTGGATAAGTGGGATTTGCTAAGTCGGTATATTGATTAGGCTACGGATTGGATGACCGAAGAATCTTGGTTCGATTTCCAGGAGGGGCAGGAAGGTTGTCTTTTCTCCAAATTGCCCAGACCAGTTATCGTATTCGACCAGTCCCTTATTCAATAGGTGAAGATGGCTATTTATCCTAGGGTAAAACGGCTGGAACGTGAAGCTAATGTCTAACCATCTAATGCCTAGATTAAGAATGAGTGGAGCTTTACCTACTTTTCTCGTTACCTTAATGTCCTCATATTCAAGTGTCTAAATGCGCGGGGGGTGGGGGGAGTATTACTTTGCCTCGAAAACTCTGCAACCGATTATCCATTGACACAACGTCGTAATCCAGACGAACGGAATCCAGAGCTAGATCGCTGTGAAAAGTGCGAAACCAGCATAGTCCCATTGTTTATTGGACAGAGGAATGCATCTTTCCTGATAGGAAAGGGACCGGAGCGCGAATCGATTATACTTAACTCCCACGTTGTACCAAGTCTATAGTAGGCTGCTATGAAAACGAAGTTGTCAGGTTCCGTCGAAATAACTACAGCTACCTACAGAGATGACTACAGTGAGAACGTTATATCTCATATTATTCCGACCTACGCCATCACACGTTACTTCTTTACCGTCCACTTTAAGCTGTCTCCTTTATGTCTGCATTCCTGTCATGTTTCTTCTACTGCAATGCTGTTTGCGTTCCCCGTCTGTTCCGTGCTTAAACATACCAATCTTTTCGTCCCTGTTTTGTTGACCATAAGATATTACGTTAATTAGAGGTTTCTTCATCCGTCTATTGCTGCATAACACTCTAATTTTCGAACACCGTCAAACTGTGTTCTTCCTTCAGTGAGTCAAAATTCTACACCAGTTAATTTCAGTTTTCATTATCGTCTCATTCTCCGTACTCACTGCACATTTCAATCATCGCATAATATTTTTATGAATTATGTCTGACCCACTACCTTTGGACCATTATATTACAACACAGTACCGGTCACATCGCCGATCCCAGTGACCGCGCGGTCTAAGGCGTAGGTCAGCGGCCGAGCGCTTGCTGGGGTCGTGGGTTCGAATCCCACCGGGGCATGGATGTTTGTCTTGTACAGTGTTTGTGTTGTCAGGTAGAGGTCTCTGCGACTGGCCGATCCCTCGTCCAGAGGAGTCCTACTGACTGTGGTGTGTGTCTGAGTGTGATCAAGTGAAAATAAACAACCTCGACACCTACTGTGAGTAGGTAAAAGAGGTAAGGACTGCGAAACGAAACGAAACCAATCAGATCAAGTGACGAATCTCTCCAAATTTTTAACAATTATGTACGTACTCACGGCTTATTCACCCTACACAGCCTTGCTGTTCTGTTTCTGTAATGGTCCAAACTGAGCTGCCTTTTTCCTATACGCCCCCTTTCCCCCTCTTTTCCTGAGGCCCGAAATTTTTTCCCTGCTTAAAGCCGCTTTCTTAAAATGTTTCATTTTATTCAAAGGGAAAAAACTGAATTTGTGTTCCATTGTAATCTAACAGTAACAGTAATATGACAGCCTTGCAGGCGATTCCGTTTCGGCGCGCCTGATATCTTCCGTGCAATGGTGATGAGTCCGGGGGGCAGGGGGGGGGGCTGTTAAGGAAATATGTGAACTGGGAACGCAATAGGTTACAGAATGAGTGGGTAGAGAGATATGGGGGGCATTCTGAGGCTCTGAAAGACGTAGTCACTTTGATGTAAAATGAAAAGTCCAGATAGTATTCAGGTACAATCGTTTGTTACGCCCCCTTCAATATAATGGCTAAGCGGTCAAATAAGTGTAATATAACACAATGCAGGAGAAAGCTGCTGTTGATCTTACAGCGTTATGAAGCCTGTGCGCATCACTCACGATGCAGACATTGTTCCGGGGTCAAATCGAAACCAGCAACCGCATGACGCCATAGTGCTGACACAACCGTATTGTGTCCCCTCTCTTTAAAACACTAACGGATGCGGCTAAGTACGGTTTTAGTTGAGCGGTGAATCTAGCTGCTTTCATGGTTTATTGCATTTTAATCAAAGGTTTACTCTGGTCTATGAGCTACACAATGCATATTGCCAATTAGGGCTTGTCCGGTTTTGTTATACATGTTACGACGTTATCAGTAACTCAGACTGTAGAGGGAGTCCCCGACTTACGAAAACTGCCCGTACAAACACCAGAACTTGAGAAAGAGAACTGACAACTGTCGAAGTGATGGAACTGAGAATTCAGAAGATTCTCCAGGCTTTGCGCAGCCTGTGGTGGGGGGGGGGGGGGGCGGGGTGTTACAGCCCAAGAGTTGCACCACCAGCCTTTTGTCAAAGCATTCGGGCATCTTGAATCAAGTTTCGCACAGCTTAAATAAAGGGAGCTGCGATAGCTCAGTGGGTATAGTGACCAGACTACGGACTGGATGATCCGAGATTCTAACCCTGGCAGGATCAAGATGTTTGTCTCTTCTCCAAGACGTCCAGGGCCGGCTTGGTGCCCACTCAGCATCATATCCAATGCGTTCCGGGGGAAAAGCAGCTGGGGCGGGAAGTTGACCACACACCTAGCCCCGAAGTTAAAAGAAGATTATAGTTATACGCCTACTCCTGCTCTGGGCCTTTGTGGCCTGTTATAGGGTGAACTTTACCTGTACAATAGGCCGGACCCGTTCTTGTATTCTTGTACTAGCGACGGTTAGGTACAGAAAGTACAATTTTCGGAGAGGAAACGAACAAGAAAATATTTTGTATTTGTAGGTATCTTTTATCTTTGGAAATAGTGTGAGAGCTGAACATGATAACGTCTAAGTTGAACTAACCTTAACCTTTTAAAGCCTAGCTGTAACTTTACGTACCGGCCAATTTAATCTTTTAGAGCCTAGCGGTAACTTTACATACCACCAGGTTTAACATTAAAAAATTCTACGTGGTACCCACATTGCGTTTATGTGTTTTGTACGGATCTCAGAACAAACAGCAACTTTTGCCTTATAAAACATTAAGAGACTGGTTTTTATAACCGAAGTGGAGAGTGTTTACAGCGCGGTACGCACTGAGTCCTTATATGAAACAGATATGCTTCGTCGTTAAAGGGTTAATATTCAAAAATTCTACGTGGTGCCCACATTGCTTCATTTGTTTTGTAGGAATCTCAGAACAACCAGCAACTTCTGCCTTATAAAACCTTAAAAGACTGGTTTTTATAACCGAGGTGTAGAGTGTTTAGTGTGCGGTACGGACTGAGTCCTTATATAAAACAGACAAAGTTTCGTCTTTAAAGGGTTAACCCTGTAACTGCCACAGACTTGGGGTCGCCAGCTATTTAAAGGCTTAGATTTTAGATTGCATGCAACCAAACGACAGCCTGTGGTATGAAGGCGTTTTTGTTTATAATGCCTTATGTATAATAACATTCTTCAGTATAAGACTGAATAAAACCGTAGTGTGCTCATTGCTTTTATCTGTTTATCTACATGCACGTAGTGATGTGAGGTTTGAGGTTCTAACGGCGCTGAGTGTCAACGTAACGGCCGTTTGAGGTTCTGACGGCGCTGAGTGTCAACATAACGGCCGTTTGATGTTCTAACGGCGCTGAGTATCAACGTAACGGCCGTTTGAGGTTCTAACGGCGCTGAGTGTCAACGTAACCCGTTTGAGGTTCTAACGGCGCTTAGTGTCAACGTAACGGCCGTTTGAGGTTCTAACGGCGCTTAATGTCAACGTAACGGCCGTTTGAGGTTCTAACGGCGCTGAGTGTCAACGTAACGACCGTTTGAGACTGGATGTCATGTAGCCTGGTAGACATGATTATTAGGAACGTCGTTACCTGCCCAGCGGACTGCATATCTTTATATCCCACAAGAATATCCCTGAAGGAACGTTCCTCTTTCAGACAGGCCTACTTACCAAATGGCTAAGAAATTCCCCACCCTCTACAAACCCCAAAATTTCTTTACCGCGTTTATAATATGCTGCTATTAAACTTGCTCATGACATAGTTTAATCTTTTTTGTAACCAGTATACAGGATGTGGCAGTAGAATGTGACGATTTTCAGATTGCTGTTTTGATTAACTGGGTCGAATATAAGTTAAGGCTATCCCATTGCAGGCGTGGACAGGCCCAGAGGGTTCCAGGAGGTCGAGGCTCCCAGAATTCTAGACAGTCGGCACATGAAGGTGGTAAGGTTGTCAGCCATACGCACCGGCCGTGTTTACCCCCCAGGAAATATTCCTGGTACTCATTTCTGTTAGAGGCTGAGTCGACCCCAGGGGGGTCGAATATAAGGAATACAAAATATAATGGAGTGTCAGCAGTGAAATGCCATTTAATGTACGCGCTTTACTTTTTAAAAATTACGTATCTTAACCTTTTAAAGCCTAGCGGTAACTTTACGTACTATCCGGTTTAACATTAAAAAAATCTACGTGATGCCCACATTGCGTTTATGCGTTTTGTACGGATCTCAGAACAAACAGCAACTTTTGCCTTATAAAACATTAAGAGACTGGTTTTTATAACCGAAGTGGAGAGTGTTTACAGCGCGGTACGCACTGAGTCCTTATATAAAACAGATACGCTTCGTCTTTAAAGGGTTAAGTGGTCTCCCTGTCATGCAATTGCATTCCTGTAATCGTGATCGGAATTTAGCTATAACTGCACAAGGGCACACAACTTGCCCCCGCCCCGACGTCGCAGTACGTTAGTTACAGTTGCGTTCCGAGTGTCGTCACGTTATGGGACGAAAGGGCGCGGTCAGGGTCGAAATTAGAACCGCTGATAAACGTCTGCTGCGAAGTTGTGTTTAGTTGCAGATCACAATTACCGGAATGCTCTGCGTGCCAGGCAAACCACTTACGAGGTGTAATTTTTTAAAAAATTAAAATCATGCATGAAACGAAATTCCACTACAAATACTCCGTAATTTTTATTTTTGTTAATATTCAACACAACTGATCAGACCATTGATCTGAAAATCTTCATATCAATTGCCACATCCTGTATGAAATTGGATTTTCTACCTTAGACGCTCATGGTTTCCTTTACAAAGACCAGTGGGCAATAATCGCTGTTGTAAGACTTTAATTTTAAAGGAGGTGATAAATATAGGCCCACTGATCTCCAAAAAATTAAACCCAGTTTAAGTCCTGCCATCCTGCTTGCTTAGGATATTCTACAGGGGAAAAAGAAATAAACAAAAAATAAAGCAACAGATTTCAGACGTTCGAAATGTAATTGCTACCTGTAAAGAAATGCGAAAGAATAGAATGAAATGTGTAAAACAACTGACTCTTACACAAAAAAACGAAAGCATAGGTATGCTGGCTAATAAGAATTTTACTTACTTTTTTGTAGTTTGCTAGGAGTTCTTTAAGAAATGGCAGTTGTAGCCGTGTTCTTAGGTAATTTGTGTGGGGGCAAAACTCGTGGATTGACAGCGTTTTCTGAGATAGCTGTTTGTTAGTACTATAACAAAGCAGTCGGTGAAATCTCTTCTGTAATACTCTCAGTGCTGAATGAAGCTCTGCGTTTCTACGTAAAAGGCTTGAGTGGACTTTATTCCACTCCTGTCATCTGTGGTGGTTTTGTAGTGCGTCAGAAGATTGAACGTAGTAGGTGCTCTTAAAGTAAATTTTAAGGGGATTTGCGCAGTTGTGTGATGTATCAAAGTAAACATCCCACTGTATGGAAATCTACCTTGAATAGTATCACAGTAAGCTGGGATTTTGGCAAAGAAAGGTATGTAGCAGAATGGAAACCACATGGGACTTTTGTTCAGGAGTCGACCCATGGAATATGTACTGACCTGGAAAAGAAACTACCTTCATAATAAGTAGACATAAAGGTAAAGTTGTTCGTGTGCAGGACTTGAAGGCGTATGGAGGGGGGGGGCCCCCCCCAGCAGGATAAATCCAGTCATTTCCAACGTCGACATTTTGTGGAGATGAGTGATCAGCTTCACTCGCAGGCTGCTTTACCCCCCAGTAAAGAGCCCAAATTACCTGTTAAATAAGGGGTTTCGTAGACCACATTACAGAATTTTTGGAAGGAAAAAATATATGTTTCACCCACTGGGAGTCGAACCATGATACCTCAGTCATCTAGCTCGAATTGGTCATAGCGGCTGGCCCTGACTTTTAGCACGTGTATACGTTTGTAGGGAATTATTTTGTGTGTCTTGTGGTTTTCATGAAAGGTGCAAGTGATGTTATATTTGGAGTGTTTGTGGAGGGAAAATAATGGCTTGTGAGTCGATAATAAAAACATAATGAGAATACATGTGTTTATAATTAATGAAAATTGGAAGACAATTAATTTAGTCTTTAAAGTTAATGGTAAATGTATGTGTTTAATAGGCAACGCCGTTTTAGCTGTGCGAGGAACGTAACGCTGAACCATATTTTACGACCGTGCATGAAGACTGCGCCGATCCCAGTGGCCGCGCGGTCTAAGGCGTGGGTCTGCGACCGAGCGCTTGCTGGGATCGTGGGTTCGAATCCCACCGGAGGCGTGGATGTTTGTCTCTTTGTACAGTGTTTGTGTTGTCAGGTAGAGGTCTCTGCGAAAGGCCGATCCCTCGTCCAGAGGAGTCCTACCGACTGTGGTGTGTGCCTGAGTGTGATCAAGTGAAAATAAACAACCTTGACACCTACTGTGAGAAGGTAGAAGAGGGAAGGACTGCGAACGATACGCATGAAGACTACGTAATCAAATGCCCTGATAACCGCGTAATACGTACAGTGTTGAGCGTTTGGAACGTAATCTACGATGTCGTCAGGCAGTATTTTCTAAGATTATTTGATTTTCGGACTTTGTCCATTTCTGATATTTTAAAACGTATAAGAGTAAGATTAACACTTTAAAGACGAAGCGTATCTGTTTTATATAAGGACTCAGTGCGTACCGCGCTGTAAACACTCTCCACTTCGGTTATAAAAACCAATCTCTTAATGTTTTATAAGGCAAAAGTTGCTGTTTGTTCTGAGATCCGTACAAAACACATAAACGCAATGTGGGCACCACGTAGAATTTTTTAATGTTAAACCTGGTCGTATGTAAAGTTACCGCTAGGCTTTAAAAGGTTAATGACAACTAAAATAAATATTAAATAAACACTACATTTAAGGAGGGAATGATTCCCCACATTGAAACTATAGCAGTAAGGTCTGTTCAGTTGGACCCTACAGGTAAACCGCGCTCAATCTCTCGACCATACTTTTATTTTTATCACTGCTGGTACTTTTAAAGCAGTCGATAGAAAAGTCGACGAAGGAAATGAATCCTATATGTGATATAGCTGCAAAATCTAAAAGATATTAACATTTTATAGTCTTAGTAACAAAACCGAAGCGGCTACTGTTACGTCGTATAGACTGTAGAAGTCTTGTCTAAGAACAAGAAGCCTTTTTAAGGTGAAACTTTTAGTGAAGAAAGTTAAATCGTGTTATGCGAATCATTATTTAATCAATCTAGAAATAAAACTGAAATATACAGTGCAATTAACGAAGCCCGGCTACCTTGAAATCATGTCAGTCGAAGAGTGGAATGTATGTTCAATAAAACTGAACGATAATCAGCAAGTTAATGAAATCTGTGAATCTTACAGCCTTCAGCTAGATGAGTTTCCTCATTGCTGCGATGTTTCCCAGTTACTTGTTTTTATCCGGATGGCCTTCGTCATTGGCAATATTAAGAAGTAGATGAAGAAAACAGTACAGTTGCATGGGAACATTAAGGCGAATACACATTTCAAAACTTTTATGCTGGCCTTCTGGAAATGAAAGTGTCATAGAATTGTGTCAACCGACACAGATGGCGCTCCAGCTGCGACTCATGTAAACGTTGGCTTAATTGAGCTGTACACTTATCAATCCACCTTATCAGCCTTTTTCATTTACCAGTCCGTTATTGATCAGCGAGCTGTATATAGAAAAGTAATTTGATTTTCAAGGAGCGGCAATTCGTGTGCAAAAGTTTTAAACTTGATCCGTGCTAGATCACTTCAGAATATGCCCTTCAGAGATTTATTAGATCAGGGTTGCACAAATTTTCCAAAAACTCTAGAAGTCACGTCCAAATTTTAGGCGCCAGAAGGGTGACATAAATTTAAGTTCCATGCTTGGGGCCCACAAATTCTAGGTGCCATCGTACAAAGTTTATTAACCACGGCGATCTTGCCTCCTGGATTTATGCAGCGCTGCATTATACGCAACGCATGCACGTTACGGAGACTTTGTATTTTATGCAGAATTCCGTTGCCTGTGTAGAGGAAAATCTTATTCAGACGCCAGTGTCATATTCCAGGGATTATGAAGCATCTTGAGAGAGAGTTGATTTACTTCCTCAACAACTAAAAGTTTTTCAGTGGTTACTGGAGCTTGCTTTCCTCAAGTGTCTTACACCTAAACTAAGCGCGTTTGTTACTGGCATCCAAGGCGAAAACAAGCCCAGGTTTCAGATTAATTTGTGTAGTACTCCTCTGATAGAAGGCGTGCTAACTCATTTTCCAAGTGTTCAGATTCATCTGGTAGTAAATTTTATAGGTATATTTAAATTCTGCTTACAGTGGCCACGTGGTATAAGGCGTGGGTCTGCGACCGTTCGCTTGCTGGGATTGCGGATTCGAATCCCACCGGGGGCATGGATGTCTGTCTGTTGTGAGTGCTGTGTGTTGTCAGGTAGAGGTCTATGCAAGGGGCTGATCTCTCGTCCAGAGGAGTCATACCGAATGTGGTGTGTCAGTAGGAGCGTGAAGCCTCGATAATGCGGAGAACTTGGCCCCCTAGGGGTAGTCGAGCCATGAAAAAAATCTAAATACTGTGCATTGATGTGCCTGCTTACAGAATGACGAATACTGGTATAACTTTTTGTCGTTCTTAAATGAATTGGTCCGAAAGAACGAATCAGTGAGTTGACAGATGGGATCCGATTCTCTGCTTCACGGACCCGTCATTCATTTGAATGTGGACGGATCGGTACCGGTCTTCGTTCAGCCCTCTTTCTTCGGGTCTCTTCCGGTCCAAGTATTCCATGGCACTCTTTCACCAGCCTCCAGTTTCCTCCGACCTCTTTCTTCTGATTTATTAATGCACATTAACTACTCTTTTATGTGTTAGTCATAAGCCAGATCATCCTCATTTCTTTATAACCATTTTATGCTGTAATTCTAACAGGTTGTGTGACCTTAATTTTGTCTTCTCTCAGAGGAATCAAACTTTCTTTTATTGGATCGGAGAAGAAGCACATAAAGCACTGAAAACATCAATAGAGTGGAAAGAGCAGTTGGAATATAAATGAGACCCTGTGAGTATTGTGCAAATAAAGGTAAGGAGGCGTTATTGCAAGGCACCCAGAAGGAACTGAAAGAGAAGCTTTGTCTGCCGAAAACGCACAATCGTTTCGGTTCCAGTGATAGGCGTTTTCGGTTTATTTCTTACAAGATTGCGTAAGTTTCTTTCTAAAATTATGATTAGTGTCAATTAGGGAACTGTTGGGTGTTTTATGAAAGATACAGACTGAACTGTAGCCATTTATGTGTACCTGTGTATGTATATATGTGTGTGTGTATGTATGTGTGTATGTATGTATGTATGTATGTATGTATGTATGTATGTATGTATGTATGCATGCATGTATGTATGTATGTATGTATGTGTGTATGTATGTGTGTATGTGTGTGTATGTATGTATGTATGTATGTATGTATGTATGTATATGTACGTATGTATGTATGTATGTATGTATCTATGTGTGTATGTATGTATGTATGTATGTATGTATGTATGTATGTATGTATGTACGTACGTACGTATGTACGTACGTACGTATATGTGTATACATGCATGTATGAATGTATATTTACAGACATAGATATACATGAATTCACGCACACACAGGCGTATTGCGTGTTTTAAACCTGTTTATAGGTTCAGAAACTGAAATATTCTCTAGGATTGATACCATCCTTGAAAACTGTATAATTTTTCGTCACACCGCTGCGAGAACCTCAAATTTTGCACAAAATATTCTTGTCTCTTAAGTAAGATCCAACTAAATACGCTTATTAAGCTATATATACCTTATTATTTTATATTATATTGTCTCGCAACATGTTTCGTCTTATATCGTGCCATCATCAGGGAGACAAAATACAATGTAAACGTGTGTCAGTGTGTAATCAAACTCAAGAGCGCTACACAAACATCCGTCCTGCGATTTCCAATATGATTGTACACTTATGTATGTTGTGTTTTATTTTATCTCCCTCATAATAGTTTCATCTGGGCCGAAACGTGTTGAAGTTTATATAGTACAAAATAGCAAGTTGTATATTGCCTAATATGTACATTTAATTGGATTTCAATAAGAAGTAAACTAATACACGGACAACACAAATTATTAAGAAGCTGCTTTATGTTAAGATGCTGCTTTATGTTAAGATGCTGCTTTATGTTAAGACGCTGCTTTACGTTAAGATGCTGTTTCTTTCTGCACCACAGTTTACCAATTTGTGTTTATGTGTAGGTTTGTGGTTTATCTACCGACGCAGTTACTCTCTCATATCACGTAGCGGAAAGTGATAGGATTGTGCATGAATGATGAATTGGTGGGGGGGGGATGTGAAAGGAAGCTGCTCTGACATAATTTGTTTTATTGTATGGATCTACAGTGGTATAAACAACAACAGGAGACATAGGGACATCTGTGAAAAGGAAGATGAATTTCTGCAACAGATGTTTTTGCAATTTGAATAATAACTATTGAGGATATTTATTCTGTACTATCCCTTTTAAAAATTTCTTAACCTTTTTAATATTTGTATTTTAAATGTACTGTTGAATCTTTGATATAACTAGCCGTCAATGTATTTTTCTTTCTTGAATACCTCTCTAAAGATGGTCAAAAAAGGTTAAAAAATGTAGGAGGACTACCACGTTTTTGTATATCATTGTATCAAACCATAGTGCAGTTGCTGGTAAAAGTATGGTAAATAATTTCCAGAGTTTCGGGGGGATTTATTGCCTCCGTCATGAGTGTATTTCAAAAGGAACAGCAATATTAATAAAGGGAATACCCTACTTATGCAAAACGTGATCTGTTTTACTGTAACTACAACTGCTTTAGAAAATACGTAACTGTTTCAACTTCGTTGTTCCACTGACTGTACAGTTAATTTACAGAGGACAATGTAAAAACGCTTGCAGAATTAGCTTAATGGATATAAACAGCTGCAATCTCTTGACATATGATATGTGGTTAGTCATTCAATATCATCGTCTTTATTATCCGACGGAATGTTTAAATGAGTTTCAGATGTATGGATCATCGTCCCATTTTCCATCTTTGCATTCTATTCAAGGTTAATACCAATGGTCAGATGGTTTCTGTTTCTCCAGTTATTACATCGGTCAGCTATGTCCTTGGAGACTGACTGTATCATGCAGTATACTCTTACAGAACTGACATAATCTTTTCTTAGCAGGAAATACTTATCCGGATGGAACGACACGGTTTGTGTAAACATCACGTAATTTTGTAAATTAAACTCACGACAGAATGACACAGCTACATCGTCACAAAGCATTTTAAAATGAGTACCTCCACTAAAGACGAAGGGATTTGGGGAGTATTAAGAAGTCCTGCGTGTAAGTTAATAGGAAATGAGGTCATGGATGGCGAGAAAGGTGCAGTTTATTAGTTGAAATTTACTTTGGTAACACAAAACTTGCACATCATTTTCGGTTCTTCTTTTATTTTAAATCACATTTTAATCCCCGCTTTAAATAATGCAGTGCATCTTCTATCAAAATAGTGAAAATGCTTCACGTTTAACAAATTTTTATAAAATCCTCATGTCTGTCAGTTTACTTCCACGCGCTGCGATTGTTGGTTGATAGGTGACCGTGTGAAGGAGACTTTTAATGCATATAGCGATTTATGTCCAGCACAGTTTAGTGAATCCTGCAGCTTAATATAGAAAGTGGTATATCTTGTAAATAATAGTCACGATTCGCTTCCGTGGCGATGGGTAATACGGAGTATAATACATGGTCACAGGTGTTACAGTGTTTCAAACGTCAACCATCCATTGCGAGCTGAACTGCAGAGTTATTGACTGTTAAAGGTTGTGGTGCACATAGCAAACAACTTTGAAATGCTACCCAAGTGGTATGTATTAACCTTGTGTTCTGAAGGGTTAAATATGGCCAACTGAAAGCAGTAGAGTATTGTGTAGCATAACGTAATGTCTTCACAGTGTTTGCTGTATGGCATATTCTCTCTACCTACCTACCTCCATGGAACAGAGGCCTTCTTGAGAAGCTAACAGTTTCTCAGCTAGTCAAGCAATTCCCCGCATTTTATGGAACCCGGAGGTTCATTACCGCATTCACAAGAGTCCGCCACCTGTCCCTATCCTGAGCCAGCTAAATCCAGTCCATGCCTCCATCCCACTTTTTGAAGGTCCATTTTAATATTATTCTCCCATCTACGCCTGGGTCTCCCAAATGGTCGCCTTCCGTCAGGTCTCCCCACCAATATCCTGTAGGTACCTCTCTTTTCCCCATAGTGCTGCATGCCCCCTATCTCATTCTTCTCGATTTAATTACCCGAATAATATTTGGTGATGAGTACAGATCCGTATTCTCTCTAGCATTTTACTTTTTATTCGAGTTCGCCAGAAACCTTGCTGGCCTACAGATGATTAACGCCATCATTGTACAAGTACTGTTAGGTGTCACAAGCTCAAGAATTGATCTCGGGCCATAGTCCTGTTGCTAAGACTAGGCTAATGTCCTTTAGTCGGATGCAGTCCAGGGTAGTTATTGGCCTCCTTACTGGACATAACGCCCTGAGAAGAGACCTCTACATAATGGGGCTGATTGACAGTCCGTTGCATAGGAGTTGCGGGGCAGAGGACAAGACCTCAGCTCATGTTGTGTGTCAGTGTGAAGCTGTCGCGACACTCAGACCTACTTATCTGAGTTCCTTCTTTTTGGACCCGGAGGACGTCAGAAGTCTGTTCTGGGGGCGATCTGGAACTTTATCAAAGGGACAGGACTCCCTTGACTTGGATTTCAGGTTAAGGGGCACAGAGGGCCTGTGGAAAGCTTACTTGCATGGGGACCGGAAGGGCTCGACCAATTATGTATTCTATTCTAGTCCTGTTCTATTCTATTCTATTCTATTCTATTCTATTCTATTCTATTCTATTCTATTCTATTCTATTCTATTCTATTCTAATCTATTCTATTCTAATCTATTCTATTCTATTCTATTCTATTCATATTCTATTCTACTCTATTCTATTCTATTCTATTCTATTCTATTCCATCCTATTCTATTCCTACTCTATTCTACTCTATTCTACTCTATTCTACTGTATTCTATTCTATTCTATTCTATTCTATTCTATTCTATTCTATTCTATTCCTATTCTATTCTATTCTAGTCTACTCTGTTCTATTCTATTCTATTCTATTCTATTCTATTCTATTCTATTCCTATTCTATTCTACTCTATTCTACTCTATTCTATTCTATTCCTATTCTATTCTGCTCTATTCTATTCTATTCTATTCTATTCTATTCTATTCTATTCTATTCTATTCCATCCTATTCTATTCTATTCCATTCCTATTCTATTCTACTCTATTCTACTCTATTCTACTCTATTCTACTCTATTCTATTCTATTCCTATTCTATTCTACTGTATTCTACTCTATTCTATTCTATTCTATTCTATTCTATTCTATTCTGTTGCATTCTAAGTGACAGACTGTATACAGTTGTGTTTTTAACTTTGCGTAACTAATACAGAAGCATTATTTTTGGCGGAAGATACAGGATGTGTCAGTAGTTAGCACTACTAATAGACAAGCACTTTTAAAGTAATGGCAGAAGTACACAAACCGCCAATATTTTTACTGCGTTGGTGCCTGGCTGTGAAGCAGTAACGCGCTGTATTTTGACTGTCGCGTAAGATGACACGTGAAAGCGTTCGAGCCTGACATTCGTACAAGGTGACGACATCCTGGAGATAACGAAGTTGTGTGTGTGACAAGAGAAGCACTACCTGATTATGAAAACTGGTCTGTTGTGGGCGTGGTCAGAGTAACGTTTGAACAATTCTGCATTTCCAGAAAATAAACATTAAATCAGTTAGAACGGTATTAGATTTGAGGTTGTCATGGCACTGAATGTAAATATTATGGTCTACTGACAAGCGACATCGTCTAATGCGGTATACACCAACAATTATGAAAAATTTAGTGCTTCTTTTTTCGGGGTAAGAGATTAAATTGAAGTGACAGTCACACTCTGGAACCATCTAGCTGCAGAGGCGCTAGCGACTTACCGCTGCAAATCACGTATTTTTAGAAAGGGGGGTAGGAAAATAATTATAAGTGAGGTGAAATGAAGGGAAGTGAAGTCTGGTGATGAGACGTGTAAAAGGAGCGTGAAGTGAAGTAAAATGCGGATTGAAGTGTAGTGAAGATCGTTGTTGGACGGTGTGTATTATCACTGATTGATTGTTATGTGTGTTGGTTATTGTGTAGTGTGTTGTCTCAGTACCGGAATTGTTGGCTTTATGTGTTTTCATCCTTTGTCATGTTTTAATAACTGGCTTTATTTTTTTGTTGTTCATTTTGTGTTTGTTGTATTGTTTGTGCGTTTTGATTTCTATTTGTGTGGTCTGTGTTTTTTTTGTGTTCTTTTGTCTATTGCTCTTCCTTATGTATAATATTGTCCTTTTTTGTATACAAGTGTACGGACCCTTGCCACCGGCTGGGAACCCAGTTGCAGTTAGTGAATATCACATTCACGACTATTATACCCGCTGTTTCGCACGTGGCGGTTGTCTAATTTGAAGTACTCTCGTCATATTTGCCTGAAGGAACAAACCACAAACATGACAAAATACTAGCAAATTTCTGGAAGTAGGTTTGATTCAACGACCTTCGAAACACCAGGTAGCAATTAAACTTACCCGAATAGAAGTTTCAATGGCAAGACATGCAGCACAAACTAAGTCAGGAAAAATGCGTGCACACTTTAGTGAAGAGACATGAAGGGAAAAGAATGGTCTAATGATGTCAGACATAGATGAGAGGATATTAGAATGGATGTCACGGAAATCCTGTGTTAGGTTATGGACGTAATTATTTGTTTGAAGTGGAATTAATAACCTTGCTTCTGAGCGGTAATTTATGAGACATGTCATTCGCCTAACTCGAAGTTCCCTCACATTAAGCCCACACATGTTTTTTGAATGCACCTGCAATTGGCGGCAAGAGTAAGTGACGAATAGGATAGAAATAAATTGTTGTTCTGATAGTTATTATGGTACTTGTGCCTCGGCAATTAAAGCGTTTATTCTTACGTCCAGAACATTCGCTTTACAACCATAATCAAAACACAGCAGGAGGTCATCGTGACGAATATTAACGAAGGGGAACAGAGGTCATTTACATGGGCTGTTGCCTTTAAATAACACTATATTCATAACGTCTGATTCTTTTTTTAGGTAGCCTGTAGTCATATGTACACAGATTCTTTTCCTGCATGCCTGCTTTTCCTCCCTTACAATGTTGTTCACACTTCGTATGGGATGTCGCTATATCTCGTATTACGTGATTCCACTGCGTCTGTGTTTGTGAGAAAAGCCCCTCTAGTAGTGAGTAACAATTAAATTTTAAGAAAAGTTGCTGTGAATTTCTTGTATTTTTCGTCAGTGCTGTATTTCCCAACTCATCCACTTTCATTTGACCAGGATATAGTACTCAGTGAAGCGTACAAATTGTAAAGCTCGTCACCGTGTACTTTCCTCGTTCCTTCTATTACTGCTTCTATCTTATTTGCAAAAATTCATTTCATCATCTTCTGGTAAAGTGAAGGTCTTCCCATAGTAAGCCATTCAGGCACAGAGGGGAAGTTGATGTACAGCTCCACTAATTCTTAACCTTGACGCGAGGTCGTGGTGGGTGGTCAACACCAGGCCGCGGCCGCTTTACCTCCAGGAAGGAGCCCCGGTATCCACTGTGCAGGAGGCTGGGATGGTGCCGCAGGGCCGATCTGGGCTGGTGCAGAGAGAAGAAAATCTCTTGCCCCAACCAGGATTCGAAAACCGCGCACGTCCAGCCCGTATAGATTGGCTATACCGTCTAGGATATCCCGGGCCCTCAGCATCTCTACCCGTATAAAATCTAAATTACCACAAACCAACTAATGCACTTTATTCACAATGAATAGTGCAGAAAAATGCTCCTAAATGTTTCGAACCATCGCAGGGTTCATCCACAGGGAGTCACCCAATCACTAATCACACGCACTGCCACAGTATGATAACAAAAGTGAGTTACAACTTAAAATGCATCTGCTGTGTTGATAAAATGTCATTAAAACTTGTCTTCTTAAGACAATGAATAAAACTTGGTTAAACAGGTGTGTTTTGCGTCGGTGTATGGAGCGGTTTTTGGAGTGGTTCTGCGCGTCAAGGTTTGTTCCCCCCCCCCACCCCCCCCCCCCCCCACATTTTACAGGGACATTAGATAGAAGTAAGTGGATAACGGTACGCCCCACAATATCTGTTGTCGAAGAATGGGCCACCGGCAACCCATGGAATAGAAAGGTGGGGAGGCCCAAAAAGTCCTGTAGGCGGTGACAATAAAACAATTTTATTCCCCGCAAGGTATCAAAAATGGATTCTACGGCCATCCAGTACATGTTCTAGTCAGTATTCTGAGTGACAACTACATAATTGTAGAAATTAGAGAGGCAAGATATTTTGTTGAGGAGATGACAGTGATCCATATGTCCTTCCAAGGTTCATTAGAGTGTTTACAAGGCAGAGCCATTGGCCAAAATCCTAAGCCAGTTTCATCGGATCCACACCCTCATAAACTATTCCATATGCATTTCAGTGTCAGCCTCCCATCTAATGCCGGGTCTCTAAGTGATGTGCGAGCTTCAGGTCTCCCGGCTGAAGTTTTATATTCATTTCTCGGATGTTCTATTTATTACATGTCGCAGCAATTCGTGTTTAGAACCGAGACACGCATGCGTGTAAGTGATGCCACTGCTTTTCTTGCCTACCTGAAGAAATAGATTAAGAATGTTAGATATGACCTGGGAAATTGAATCGGGAGCCTGCGACTCTCTGACTGTGGAATTGTCAGAATATATGTATGTGTGTATATGTGTATGTATGTATGTATGTATGTATGTATGTATGTATGTATGTATGTATGTATGTATGTATGTATGTATGTATGTGTATGTGTGTATGTATATGTACGTATGTGTGTGTGTATGTATGTATGTATGTATGTATGTATGTATGTATGTATGTGTGTATGTATATGTACGTATGTGTGTATGTATGTATGTATTATGTATGTATGTATGTGTGTGTGTGTGTATGTACGTATGTATGTATGTACGTATGTATGTATTATGTGTGTGTGTATGTATGTATGTATGTACGTATGTGTATGTATGTATGTATGTATGTATGTATGTATGTATATATGTATGTATGTGTGTATGTGTATGTATGTATGTATGTATGTGTGTGTGTGTGTGTATGTATGTATGTATGTATGTATGTATGTATGTGTGTGTGTGTTTGTGTGTATTATGACTGTCGAATCGTGAGAACACACACACACACACACACACAGAAAAATCGAACTCGGTTATAACGTCATGAAAGGGACTGAATATTTTGTGTCGTTATAAACGAGTGTTGTTCTAACCGAGGAATATAATGCTATGGTTAACAGCAAGGAATTTATTTGGTACCACAGAATATCTGACGCTATAGACGAGGTGTCGCTTACACCGATATCGTTGTAACCGGCTCTGTGTGTGTGTGTGTGTGTGTGTGTGTGTGTGTGCGTGCGTGCGTAGAAGTATGTGGCGTCGTGCAGGCCTCTCCGCTGAGGAGCTTTGTTCTAGCTGTTCTAGCCTTGATCCAGTTCCTGTTGCTGTGCAGTGCCAGCTATGTAACGTGCTCAGTTTCATGTCGGCGCAACAGGTGTCTGGTGGGGGTTGGGAGATTTAGTAATAAGGCTAACACTCGATATATCCACTGCTCTGCTCAGTATATTGTTGTGTGCACGTGAAAACACGCACCGTGGGTTGTGAAAAGATAAACAGTTGAATCCAAGTTTATATGGCGTGTTACAAGGAAGTAAGAAAGAGTGAGGATTGGAAGGGGAGGGGGAGGAATGGTAAGGTACATAGGAATACGTAAGCAGAGACGAAAAGCGGAAGTAAAATATTCAGAACGTTTTAGGGATGTTTACTGCTCTGGGGTGGGAGGCTTCTATTCAAATTACTCCGTCCTTTCGTCTCTAACGATTCGAAATTTCCTGAACTGACCGTATTAACTGTTATATCTGGAAACTGTAAAATATACGTATACTTAGTGTCTTGCGTAAACGTAAAAATACGCAAAAACACTAGTCACCAACAAATGCACAAACAGAGGTTTATCATCAGTTGTAACACACTCTTACATGTTTCGACCCTGCTGGTTCATCTTCAGGGAGAACTTTTGTTATCGTTACACTAAGGTTGCACTTTATAGTTGAGTGAGGATGTGCTGTTGACTGTGTACTGCCTTGTTTTTGGAGGCGTGAACTGTCTGCGGTCCACAGTCAACAGCACATTCTCGCTGAATTATGAAGTGCAACCTTAGTGTAACGATAACAAAAAAGTTCTCCCTGAAGATGACCCAGCAGGGTCGAAACATGTAGGAGTGTGTTACAATTGATGGTAAAACTTTCTTTGTGCATTTGTTGATGATTAGTGTTTTTGTATAATGTAGTGCACGGGCGTGGAACACATTAAATAAAAATACGTGTTTGAAATATTCCAGTTTATCAGTGATTTACCAAAAATTATCAGTTTTACAGTGTTCGTGTTACACTCAAATTCGGTGTTCATTAATTAAAATCGAGTGGCAATAACAGAACGAAAGGGCCTGTTTCGCTGCGCTTGCATTTCCCCAACGTGCTTTTTAATATCAAGGCATGATTTTTGTGCAGCGTAAGTTAATGAAACGAACATGTGGTGTTGAAACGTCTCAAGACAAGTTAAATCGACCCATTTTTGCGCTAAAACAGTCTATATTCGCTACGAAATTCCTCGTCTTCCGTTATTCTTTTTTAACAATTCCGCACAGATAGCTCTATAGTAGACTCGATTAAAGAGCCATCTGTGGGGAACTGATGAAATTGTCTGTGGAAAGTCTACGTAATTTCATGGCGAGTTTAGAGTCTGCGCATGAAATAAGGTTTTCCAAGAAATTGGAGACGGAACAAATTGGTTTATTAGTAATGTTTTTCTGACTTGCGTTTAGGAGGTGTCCGGTTTGAGTCTCGAAGGAACACCAGTTCGACTCAAGATGTTTTCAAGTTTAGCCAGGCAAATCCTTGTGTTACCTAATTTAGGTTATGACGGATTACTGTCAAGTACCTTGCAGATCGTCTTACTTTGGAGGCTGTATAATCTGACTAGGTGACAACGTATTGAGATAAACCTTATATAAGTAAAATAAATTTGATAACTTAACAGTCAAGTTAGGCAAAACCAGCTTTAATTTGTGACAGTGAAACATGTATAAGAACAAAGAGAAAACAAAATCAGACGTAGAGTGTCAAGATTAATTTCTTTATAGCTCTTCCAATTTATTCTGTCATGGATAAATGAGAAATGTAGAAAGTACGGAATTTGTTTCAGCATGGAGATAAAGTTCAGAATTAGAGAACCCACTGGATCTCAAGTTTGGAACTAGTGGAGCGCCACTATGGTCCTCAAGAAATAAGTTAAATAGAAAACCAAATATCAGATGTTCTTAACAAATTCTTGAGACGCAGTGGGTTTAAAACCACTCCTGGATTGGTGGTGGTGGTGGTGGTGGTGGTGGTGGG
>BLKM01000378.1:627074-654574 GCA_013340265.1 Coptotermes formosanus | reverse complement strand
ACACGCTTCGTCTTAGAGGGTTAATTAATTTATTAATTAAGTACTGCGCCACTTCATCATGTGACACACTAATTATATATTTTGCACCACTTTTATTTGATATTCGCTTCTTGGCTGTGCTGAACATATCAAAGTAGTGGTTATGTTACTTTGAGTATTAAATTATACATTTAATATTATAATAACATTCTTTCTTTATTCCTTAGTCTGGCCTCTTCTACCTACGCATTCTAGGTGTAGAGGGTTACTGTTGCATTTAATCGCAGTCAATGACGCGCACGCACGCACACACACATACACACACACACTCTCTCTCTCTCTCTCGGTAGGACTCCTTTGGACGAGGGACCAGCCTGTTGCAGAGACCTCTACCTGACAACACACAACATTCACAAGAGAGAAACATCCATGCCCCCGGCGGGATTCGAACCCACAATCCCAGCAAGCGAATAGCTGCAGACCCACGCCTTAGACCGCGCGGCCACACAATAAACTTCGCTAAGTGAAAATGTTGTGGAATGTGTGTATTTATGAGGGGTTTCGAACCAACTGACTCTAACGAGTAGCCTATAGACCATTTTCAGAAGGTCAGAATCGCCAGTCTTGTCAATGAATTTCCCGCTCTTTTTGGAACAAGAAATTTTATTATTGTTATAATAACAATAATAATAATAATAATAATCATTGCGGTTTTTTACATCGGTGCTTAGGAACATAGAATCCTCTCTTGACAATGAAGTTGAATGTACTAACGCCTCTACGAAACGTCGGAGACTGTTTACCAGTCTACACGGCGTAGCATCCCGATAAACTTGAGTCCTCTAATTTATCATACTGTCTCCAAGAGCCGTCACACTGTTCTCATCCAGTCCACACAATCACGGCCTCTTTAATTGCATTGAAAACTTTAGTCAAAAAACTTGAAACAGACCACGTGAAAAACATAGCAATAGATGGCAGGTCAATATTATAATGTCTTGTATATATTTTTTATCGAATCCATCTGGCTAAGGATAGGTGCTGTGAGCATGGCAATAAAACTGCTGGTTCTGCAGAAGATGGAAATATTTTGTCCCGCTAAGTGACTATCAACTTCCCAAGAAAATTTTCACTGCATGGAATTTGTATCTGCGTTAACTGCCGTGTTGTCTCCAGACTAACCTGAGGCACTTCAGTTCCACTGCTTCTCGTTTCTTCTTAACTTCATCTTAGTAAACCTTCAAATTTTTATGTTTGTGTCCCAAAGACTGGCAGTAAAGAATAATACATACATGAATAGAAATGGACAGCTATTAACCATATAGCAGTATAGAAGCCATTAAACTGAACAAGGGCAACGCGGGTATCCATATATAAACCCGGCATTACACATCCAACAGCTCATATCCCAATATTTTCTTCCCTAATCGTCTCCATAAATATAACCTTGTCTTTCAGGTAACTGCAAAGTCGTACACGTGAAAGAAATGTACTTACGAATTTATTCGCGTATGTACTAAGTCACTTATGTTCGTTCTCCTGTAGTCTGAAATGTATTGTATACAGTCACATTCTTTAGACCGTATTCTTCCTATCCACTGCTATGACGTCACATCTGACAACCGCGTCTTATATTAGCAGTAAAGAACAAAGTAATAATCATAAAGACGGACCTCACAGAAAAAGTTTGAAGTTCAGAATTACGTATGTAAAAGATTCTTCAGCATAAAAATAAGCGAGTTATATTTAAGTTTGTAAATACAGTCGAATTCTGTTATAACGTCATGAAAGGGACTAAATGTTTTGTGTCGTTATAAATGAGTGTTGTTCTAACCGAGAAGTGTAGTGTTAACGGTTAACAGTAATGTATGAATTGGTACTACAGCATATCTGATGCTATAGACGAGGTGTCGTATAAACCGATGTTGTTGTAACTGGGTCCGACTGGAGGACAACTTGCCCTTTAATTTTCAATACCTATGGAACTTTTCTTACTCGGTATTTTTTGTACCTCTCTCAAATTATATGAAAAATGCAAATCGTGTGGAGTCGGTGACTGAAAGTCGATTTGACTTGACTGGACTCGATTAGGTTAATATGGCCTAAGACATAAAAAAGCTTTTTATACATATTATGCGTGCAGTGGCTGAGAAGAGCTCTATATAAGGGTTCCACCAGACAGATGCTTTCCTAGCCTGAAGACAGAAGCAGGGCTGGCTACCGAGACGTGTGCGTCGTTAAAAATTATGCCGTGGAGGAAGTCCAAAATATACTATTTCAGTGCATTACAAATATAGGGATATATTCTTCAGTTATATTCACTGTTGTATTTCACTTATGGATTGTTTAGTTTTAAGTAAAGTGTCGATTTATTAAAAAAACGAAAACATCATGTTACACTGCTAAACGGAAATGCATACATGCACAATGTTTCTACATTTTTACACACATACAACTCGACACGCAGAGGTTGTCGTGTTTAGAACGTGGGAACAGGAACGGCGGGGGCGACCGGTAGATGTGAACCTTCAGGGCGGAATCCGAACTCGTCAGCGACGTATGTAAGCTGGACGGGGTTGCCTTCTGGGCTGGTGTAGGAGAAGGAACCCTGCTTGACCAAGACGTTGTCGGTACCGTCAGCATTGGGCTTCAAGGCTCCCTGCTCGTTGAAGGTTGTCCCGTCTCCAGATAGATAACTGAAGTACAGAGCAAAATACTTATGGAGATGCAAAATTAGTCTGGGATTTATTTGTGTAAACTTGGGGGAGATGAATGAAAATATACTACGATCAGACACGTAATGTTACGTAATGGCTGAGGGTCCTAGAAAATATTAGGGGTAGATGCTCGTTAGAATTCTACTGGGAAACGAAGGAGGAATGGGGAATGGAGGGCTAAATCTTACGTGCTAATAAGGATGAGAGGAGTGGGCTAGCGTGGTTTGGGCTGGTTGACATAGGCCAGGAGGTGCGGATGGGGAATACAACAGTAGGAAGAAAGGGAGGAGCCAGGGTCGTCGCCATGCCTAGAACTTCTGTTGATGGCCTCAGTAAAATTCCGAGTTCGGTGCTCGCAGGTAAACTACGAGGTCCAACTACCTGACCAATATTTCTGTCCAAGTGGCTAATGAGATGCTTTTATATGCAAGAGGTTACTGCCGGTTTGGTTCCGTTACTGTTCATTAATGCCGATCCCAGTGGCCGCACGGTCTAAGGCGTAGGTCTGCGGCCCAGCGCTTGCTGGGATCGTGGGTTCAATCCCACCGGGGGCATGGATGTTTGTCTCTTGTGAGTGTTTGTGTTGTCAGATAAAGATCTCTGCGACGGGCCGATCCCTCGTCCAGAGGAGTCCTACCGATTGTGGTGTGTGTCTGAGTGTGATCAAGTGAAAAACAAAAACCTCGACACCTGCTGTGAGTAGGCAGAAAAGGGAAGGACTTCAAAACAAGAAAACTGTTCATTAGTTAAGTCATTAGCAATTATCACGCCATATAATCCTTCAGGAAAGAAGACGAGTTGCTTTAAGCTCATTTCCCCCCTCATGAAGGGGAAAAAGATTTATGAGATAAAAAATCTCACTGTGAGTTTTTTTTTAAATATAGATTTAGAAATTGCAGGACTATGAAAGGCTGGAGCTCATGGAATGTTGCAAAATTTAAACTGTCATGAAAATTGCAGGTTCAGTGGCCATAATTCATTTTGATTCTAACTTGAGCTGCTAATATTTCAAAATAATTTTTCTCCACCGATAATTACAAAGTCCTCCCCCATAATTATTATAACATTCCGGAATTAAAATATTCCGCTATTGAATTTGACGCGGATGCGAAATAGCTAGAGGACACAATTTATAATAAAGTGATATTTCTCAAGATTCTAACGTAAGGTGGAGGCGAATGACAGAAACCACCTTCCCTGTAGGTGATGGAACGGCTATGGCAATGAATCTTATTGAAGTACATAACTTGTGCAGTTGAATAGCACTCTCATTTCATACTGCATTCGCCATAGCTGGACGGCTCCGTCACCAACTTCTTACAGCGGAATCCCGGTTTCGTTTCGAGGGAAGTCCATGTGGGATTCGTTACTGAACATGTGGATCTGGGACAGGTTTTCTTCGAGACTTCGATTTTCCCTTGTCAATTATCATTTGGCCAGTGCCCCATATGCACATCGTCACATCGTAGAAGACTGTCATCTTAAATAATTTTTTTTCTAATGTTACCCAACAGAGCAAGGGATACTGCATTTGACTTGGCGTTTATTTAATTGCATTTTTGATGTACGTGTATATTTAAAGTGCTCTTTGTTACTTTTGTCTGTGCCATTGAGGTAGAATAAAGAAAGAAGCATATGAGAGTCGTGAAGGCTGCTGCTCCAGTGCATATTCTGGTCCTAGCTAATACATACAGAAATGTAGAGAGTCGTATAAATTTGGAGAAAATTAAAATTTCGAGATTGTTTTGAAGGCCGTCAGTTATATTTCCATATAAGTTACGAATTATATAGGTTTTCAATTTAAATATTGTACTGAGTGGCGCAAAATTCACTTGGCGCTAGAGGCAGTGTGTGTGTGTGTGTGTGGGGGGGGGGGGCCAAGTCATTTTTGCGTCATCCTGTGTAGTTGAACAATATGCAAGTTGGTTCGTCCATCATTCAGGCAGAAAGGAGACGCTAATCAGAAAAATTCTTTGGAATGGATTTTAGCGTCAGTCAGTGAGTGAAACTTCGTTGGATCATGTTACGTCAACATTTTACCTGAACACAGATGCATAATCTGCTTCAGAAGCATCGAAATTTTAGTATATAAAACCTCTGCGATGGATAATATAAAAGGTACGGAAAACTAAGTACTAATCAGTAATTTTCTAAGGATCAGTTCCAGATTTAATAGAATGTTTTCAGTCATATGAACTGTAATTTAATTTCTACAGAGTCCTTTGTTGCCGCACCGAGCACAGCAGCTTTATCGTGCAGAAAGCCTACATCCGCCGGGACATCCCGCGACAGCTGTTGCACGCAGGACAGCGACGAAAGAAACGCGATCTAGCAAACCGTTGCGTTCTTGATCTCTGTAGTTATTTCCTCTCCATGAACAATACTTTTTGTTTTATACAATGCGAAATAAGGAATTCTTTAGCCATATAAAGAACAAATTATTATAACGACGTTACTTCGCGCGTTCTTACAGACATATGGTGAAAATCGATTGTCCGCGTACGATATATACTGTTATCATGCAGTGGTCTTCTGTGGTAAGTTATCTGCGTCCGGGAAAATTGATGTAGTACTGTATAGGTGTATCAAATTAGAGAGAAAACCGAGCAAATATTGAGAAATGCGTAATGTAGTGTAAAGGGCGACCGTGTGCTATAAGGGACATTTAATAAGTTATTTGATGCAATACTGAAAAATGTTAAATTTGTAGGAAACCTTTTATCGGAAGTATGTATTTTTTTCTGTGACTCACATTCAGCGACTTGTGCGCGAGAAGTGAGCAGAAACGGATGTAGCTGACCGTGTGGAGTGTCCGTTACTGTTTCCGATTTTATCCGAACGTTGAATGTGTCGAAAGGTTTTAGTCACACTCCTAAACATTGTATTCCACAAAAATATATTTAGAAATTCTAGATATAAAAATAGATACACCTAACGAAGCTTATGGTTCGCAGTTTTGAAAATGTTATTTGCAAGAGCACCAGACATAACTGCACGTAATCCAAGGTGTTAACTGCAATAATGACGTGCCAGTTACCGACGATACATATCTTCTGGGATACGCCCTCGTACAGATATTGTGTAGTTTCCGACTGTACGGATGAAACGCTTGCCTCGTTCTTTTAGAGAAATAGACGGCGAATGACTTGGAAGACCCTGAAGATGGAAGCAAAAAGCCTCTTCAAAACGTGATTTTGTAGCAATCTACACAGCCTTAGATCCCGTAAGGTTTGAAACTCCTCCACAGCCGCTCTGAGAACGTCAATTCTCGCATGTATTTTTGGAGTCTTACCTGAGGGAGAATTGTCCTGCTTCGTCTCTGACCTCAGTTCGCTGAAGAACTGGAATGACGCCCGGACGCACGTCCTGAGTGACTGGGACAGCAGCTACCGCGACGGCGACAGTCACGAGAAGCAGGGAGACCTGCAGCAAAGAGCATAGTTGTAGCAAAGCGCAGAGTGTCGCGTAATTTGTCGGTGACATCGTTTATGTTAGGCTTGATGTCAACGTACACCGACAGCTCTGTGTTTCAGGAACATTCACTACAAGTGGTCTGATCTGCTTTGTGAAGCACAGTGGTTACTGTACTGTACTGTACTGTACTGTACTGTACTGTACTGTACTTTGATTTCACGCAGGGGTAAGGTATTTTTCTGTTCCAAATATTCGGACTGACGCTGGGGAGTAGTCACATTTATTTTTCATGGTTACTGCCGGCTTATTCCATTGAGGCATACCTCCTGAAGCTCCAAGCTGATCACACATTTCACCTACTGCCGAAGTTAAGAATGAGTGGAGCTGTACCACCATTCCCCAAGTATCTTTATGTCTTTCACAGCTACAACCTTATCCTATCTTCACCACCTTCTTTACTAATATAATATTTTTTCAGTTACATAATAAAGGCCAGAAGGTCGCTAGTTCGATTCCTGATGGTTTCATTGGAATTTTTCATTGACATAATCCTTCCGGCCCCACTATGGCCCTGGAGTCGACTCAGCCTCTAACAGAAATGTGTAACAGGGATACCTTGTATTCTTCCGTCCTACTAATGATTGTTTTTGGTATTACCCAATTTTAACACCTCACAATTCGAGTACAGCAGTGCTCTATAAATAAATAACGTGATTACAACATGTTAGACACGCTTGAAGCAATCTGTAGTAAGTGCTTGAATATTTTTATGAATTATTGTAAGCGAAACCTCGGTTTCATTGCTTTGGGTCGCTTTGTTGGCATTTCACTGTCGCCACAGAAAATGGTCCCATTGTATGAGGTTATGGTTGCTTATCTCTTGTCATTTTCACCAGAGACCGCTGCTGCACCCTTTTCTGACCCACTCCACTACTCCAAACCTTATCTGCTTAAGGTATACATTAATGCCAACCCCCACATGTGTTGATGTCTCGGACATGATCCCTTCCTTTCAGATTTTCCACGAAAACTGTGTATTTATTTCTCGTGTCTTCCATATTTAAAAATAATTTAGAACTTCATTTTACCTAAAAGTTATAAACGTTTATTTCGAGTCTGTTTAAAACGGCTTAGGCCCAAATAACTGAAGAATATTTTTCAAATAAATGTGGCACACATTATTTTCCCCTCCCTTTATTAATTGAAAAATATTGGCATACCGTAATTTGTTAGGACAATTTTTCTACATAAAGGAAAAGCAAATGTGTCCCTGTGCATGCCATTAGGGCTTAACAGGGAGCCGAGGTATAGCCCCACATATTCTGAACTTCGGTACTAGATGGAGTTGAGTGGCCACTTTCACCCTCCGGCCGCTTTACCTCCGGAGGTAAAGCGCCCGCACCCAGTAAACAGAAGGTTGGGTGGGTCTTAAAGCCAGTGTGGATTCTTTGGAGAGCAGAAGAATTCTTCTCTCTTACGGGGAATCAGTTCGTAATGACACACTGGCTGCTCAGTGCCGTGCGTAAGCATGCGTTTTGGTGACTGCTTATAAAGTGATGCGCATGAATACAGCCGAATTTATATACTGTGTAGCTTAATAAATATTAATATTTACTGTAAAAGTAATATATTTAAGGTTAAAATCTCCTATAATTATTTAACACGCCAGGCAATGTCAGTGCAACGTTATATTAACCCTTCAAAGACGAAGCGTATCTGTTTTATATAAGGACTCAGTGCGTACCACGCTGTAAACACTCTCCACTTCGGTTATAAAAACCAGACTCTTAATGTTTTATAAGGCAAAAGTTGCTGTTTGTTCTGAGATCCGTACAAAACACATAAACGCAATGTGGGCACCACGTAGAATTTTTTAGTGTTAAGCCTGGTGGTATGTAAAGTTACTGCTAGGCTTTAAAAGGTTAAGGCACGTTCGCGTAACCACTGTTGCCGTGGAAAAGCAGTGAGTATTAGATAGGCCTGTTCTGAGTGTGTGTCTGCAGCCTTAGTTACCCAGCATTCAAAGCGCATGTGCCGAATTATATTGTCATCTGTGGCCGGTCTGGCCTTACCATATTTTTCCACATTAATCTCATAAACGGCACGATTTTCTGGGGAAAAAGTTATTGAACATAAAATTGTGTTTTGATTTTCCCTACAAGTTCTTGTCTGCAATATTTCTCATTCTTTGAAGAATTCAGTGAGATATTATTATAAATTTACGTAGGCGTTCATGTAAAGTACCCCGTTATTCTTCTCAGATTTTCATGAAATTTAAATTTTCTCGAAAGAGTTTTCAAAAATATTCATATATAAACATTTCATAACACTCCGTCCAGTGAGAGCCTTGTTCCATGAGGACGGGTGGACGGACACACAGACACACAGACAGACAGACAGACAGACAGACAGACGGACGGACAAAATAGATAAGAGGAAGCTAATATTCTCTTTTCGCAATTTTGCAAGCGAGCCTAAAATATTTCATAAATTATAGTTCTGAGGAAGGAATACAACAGACTACAATAAGCTGTGGCTAAATTTGAAGTAACTAGTTTTCCAACTCCATCATTCCACTAATGTTCGTGGTATGCATATATTTATGTAAATAAATTAGAACCCACCACCGCGTCGTTTCCATATTTCTGTCAATACTCACGGTCTGCATGTTGATGGATATGTTTGTCACTGCGACTGAGTTGAACTGAGACTTTCTGGATATTTCCACCTTCTTATATATTTCTCCAATCACAGTACTGGCTACGGAATCTGCTTTCCCTCGAATAGACCCGTAACAAACATTTCTGTCACCAAAAATAGCAGACGGCCGGATTTTCGACAGAGCAGGTTTGTAACAACAGGCGCCCACGTTGAAATTCACTTTCATCTTCATGGCGACTTTTCTGAACACTTGCCTCATCATGTATGGCTGACAGTAAGTTTCGTACATCTGTATGTGCACGTTCATGAGCTTCTGATTGTAGACAACGTTATATCAACTGCATAGTTTATGTAGCGAATAGTGAGAAATTGTGATATAATTATCAACGTTTTAAAGCGTAATGGTTACTATATTTACCACTAGGTTTAACATTAAAATGTTCGATGTTATGCCCACACAGTGTATTTATGTTTTTGTATAGTTCTGAAGCCAAGAGCGATTATTTCCCTTTACAGCATTAACTTACTGGTTTTCATAACCAAGGCTGAGTGTGTTTACTGCGCGGTACGAGTGGGTCTTTAACTATGTTTTTGGTTCCTCTTAATCTTTAACCCTTTAAAGACGAAGCGTATCTGTTTTATATAAGGACTCAGTGCGTACCGCGCTGTAAACACTCTCCACTTCGATTATAAAAACCAGTCTCTTAATGTTTTATAAGGCAAAAGTTTCTGTTTGTTCTGAGATCCGTACAAAACACACAAACGCAATGTGGGCACCACGTAGAATTTTTTAATGTTAAACCTGGTGGTATGTAAAGTTACCGCTAGGCTTTAAAAGGTTAAGGTACCACTCCATTTTTCTGGATATGCTAAGAAAAAACAAAAAATCATATGACATCCATTATCTGGGACCCATTAGTTTTCAACGTATATTTGTGTATTTTCAGTGAATAAGGGTACGAAATAATGACAATATTTCTTTGCAAATACTTAGGCTTTCTCTGTTAATTTCAGTTTTGTTTTATTTTGATAGAGAAAATAAATACGTCTTCGTCACAAAATGTCAGTCCTTACTAAAGATGACGCTTCTAATGTCCCACATCTCGCTAGTAGATGTGAACAACAGAGCAGTTAAGACACCTTGTGATTATAATCCCGTGTTCGTTTACACCGAAATTGATGGTTGCTGATCTTGCTTTGCGCCTACGTGTTGACAGAGAATAGTCTTTCCATTAATAATTGCCATATTTAAGGGAAATATTTCTGTACAGGCTAGTTGAACGCAAGAAAATGGCGAATGTCCTCGTGAATACTCGACTCTTCTTGTTAGATTTGAAAGCTTCATGACTGTACCGGCCGTGCTTATCTCTTTCCAGCATTTCCTCTTGCTCCATATACGTTTTGCTTTGTATGTTTTACCTATATTTGATCTTCAGCTACCTCTCTGAATCCCTTCGTTTATACCTTTTCATCGGTTCCTGTGCTTAGTAACCTCGCCACCTATGTTTTACGTCATCGTTATATTCTAACGCGTATGGCTTTTTCTGTATGTAATATTGTAGAAATAATATATTACTACTACTACTACTACTACTACTACTACTACTACTACTACTACTACTACTCGGGTGATCACGTCAAGAACAATGAGATCTGTGCGACGTGAGACACGTGTGGGGGAAGAGAGGTGCATACATGGTTTGGTGGGGTAAGTTGAAGGAAAGTGACCACTTGAAAGACCTAGGAGTAGGTGGGAGCATAATATTAAAATTGATTTTGAGGAAATCAGTTGGGATGGTGTGGACGTAATTGATGTGATCAGTAGAGGTACAAGTGGGAGGCTGTTTTGAATGCGGTAATGAACCTTCGGGGTCCATGGAGTTGGTGGTGGTGGTGGTGATGCTAATAATAATAATAATAATAATAATAATAATAATAAAGTGACGGTTACGCAATTTATAGCAGGAAACGACCTCAAAATCCAATTTTCTGTTTCTGCATTGCCCCCCTGTTTTGTGTAGAAAGAGCAGAATAATTTGTCAGTTGAAAAGAACTTGGAAATACATACGTTAACACCTTCCTGAAGTGACCAGGGAGAATACTGTTGTCTTGATACAGGGTATTTAAATGGGTTGCATCTTTCTGAGGAGACAAGGACCTTCTTCAAAGGTTCCAGAACTGCGCGTCATTCACTTGTGACACTGACGTCAGTAATTCTCGTGTGTTAGCCTGTGTCCACTGTGGTATTCTTGAGGAAATGGACTGCGAATTTTTTCAGTACCCTTACAATACTGCGAGCTTCGTGTTTCTATCATTTTCACAACAAACAGTAATTTTTCCTCCTATAAAATCTTAGCTCATTTGTCTGTGCTTTTCTCTGTTTTCTTTGAGGTATTAACTGAATTTCTGCATATAATTTAGATGAATGTCGGTCATAAAATGCTAACTTTTTCTTTAAAATATCCTATAATTTTCACTCGAATGTCTACGACTTCCAGCTCTTATATTTTGAGGATTATCTCTGTTCGTTTTGCTCATATTCTGCCTCCAGTGAATTTTTTACTTCCCTTTGATCTATAAACTTTGAATAGTAGTAATGAAAAATATTTTACACCGATGTAACTTACAGCAGCCTAAACTTTGTTTGGCTGAAGTTTTTAACGTTCTCCGTAATTCTTTCGCATCCATTATTAATGTCCACATAATTATCTGAATTTTCTAAAGCTACAAACCTGTTTGAGAATTAAACCTGATTCCTCTCGATTACTTCTGCATCGTTAGGTTCTTCAAATTAAATCTCCATGTACTGAACATTTGCTTTGCTGACTCTCTTACTGTCATATTCTACCTAATCTTGTAGCCGTCACTACTGATCAGAATCAAAATCAATACACCTGCCTAAGATCACATGTTAATTGTAAATTAACCCAACATTTTGTATAAAATGTGACAATAATTTGACACTCAATGTGGTAAGTGTACGTGTACTAATAAAATCTGTCATTTGGAAATTTTAAACTCCTGACAATTCAATTACCTGATGGCGTAAAGTTGATCCGTTAGTGCCGTGACACCTTCAAATCTCGAATTAGTGAAACTCTGCTTATGTGTTTAATAAAATGTTGGGAATAAAAGATTTTAATTGCATGCAGAAATTTTACAGCAGTACTTGCATATCGCTGTAACACACATGGACTCGGTACGTATTGGTAAGAATACAAAGTTCACTTCATGAGTTTTGATGTGCTCTCCTAAGGTTATCGATGGGAAAGAGAAAAGCGGGACACGGAGAAGTTGCATTTGATCTGCAGTTTTCTTTATTAACCTTTTAAAGACGAAACACATTCTGTCTAATATAAAGACTCAGGTCGCACCGCGCAGTGAACACTGTACCTCAGTTTAAAAAACCAATCATTTGATGACGTGTAAGGTAAAAGTTGCAGATTGTCCCCAGATAAGTACAAAACACATAAACGCAATGTGGGCACCTTGGAGAATTGATTAATGTTAAGCCTGGAGGTACGTAAAGTTACCGCTAGGCTTTAAAAGGTTAACTCGCAGATGAGCAGGACTGAGCAATGCAGAAGAGGTGGCGTCATCGGTCGGTATGCAGCAACAGTGTCGTCCGCTCTCCAGCGGACAGAATTTGTATGATAAAGGCGTGCGTGATTTCAGGCTCTCGCCGCAGTGTAAATAAGGTCTTCGCTCTTCTGGGATGTTACGCAGCGTAGGTTGTTAGTTATTTACCGACGTTTCGACACAAAATATCGATCCCCTCTACAAGCGTTAAGAACTACTTGACCCTTGAAGGTGGGACCGATAGGTTTTACCGAAACGTCGGTAAATAACTACAAATATACACTAGCTGACATTCCAGAAGAGCGAAGATCTGGTAAAGGACGTGTTGGTGGAGTCTGTGAGGGGTTCAGCTTTAAGTAAAAAACTCTGTACATGGCGAAGTGACAGTTAATTTTGATTCACTCATGTCTTAGCTATCTTTCTTGTAACTGCTCGAAACTTTGTTGTAAGTTTATATTTTACCTTGAAGACTATTCATACTTGTTGTTTTTTTAATTCTGGAATTTGCCTTATTTTGAACTTCTCGATCTGTGTACCGTCCGTTCTGCCTGACACACCGAGCAGACCGTAGTTACGGTCGTGATTTTTCAAAACTTCAAGGTCGCTCGCAAGAAATATTGTCAATAACCGGATGTATGGGACGCGAAGCCCTGCTGTGGTGACGTGCAGATAACAAGGGGAGTGCTTTAGTGTGTGGGAGTGAGTGTGTGGGCGAGTTAGCGAAACGGGCAGATGAGTGTGTGCGTGTTTCAGATGTAGTGTGTAATATGTTACACACTTTGCCAAATTTAAACCTCGTAAATCTACAGCAAACCCATTTGTTGGTACTAGTTGTTGGTATTTTTGAGGGCAGAAAATTAAAAATTTTCCCTACTCAAACGACGAAAGTGTATAGGAGAGGGAAGGTACAGCTCCACTCATTCTTAACCTCGTCACTATATGGAGGTGAGTAGTTAGCCTTGCTCCCCTGCCGCTTTACCCTCGAGGAGAGAACCACCACATGCCCATTGAATGGGAGACTTGGTAGGCCACAGAGTTTTCTTGACGTTTTGGAGTTTTCCGTGCCGGGGTGTGAACCCCGAATCGTCCAGCCAGTACCCTAGTCGCTACACAGACTTCTTTTCCACCGTTCCTACAGAAAGTGAAAAAGTGTGTGGTATCCAAACAGAAATTTGTCTGTGTTTAATTAGTGTGTATAAGGTAAAAGGTAGTAACGTCTCTGTTGACGCCGAGAAAACACATGGGGGAAGAGTAGGTATCGCTCCACTCTTTCTTAAACTCGCCACTACATGGAGGTGAGCGGTCAGCCTCACGCCCTGGCTGCTTTAGCTAGGGGGAAAGCGCCTGCTTTGCCCATTAAATGGGGGGGGCCGGTGTAGAGAAGAGGAAACCGTGTTGCTTTTTGCAGGAATCGAACCACATAACCTGGAATGTCCAGCCAGTGTCCCTCTCACTAGACTGACTATGCTAACCCGGCCCGCATGTGTCATGTACGGAATTAAATATAACTGATAACATTGAGTAAATAATGAAATTAGAATTCCAGTTCTGCATCACGATTTCATATGCAGGTTGTTAGTGGCAGATCGACAGAAGGAAATACCTCTTCTGAAACCCAGACAATGCTTTCATTAACAGGACTATTATTCTGGGTATTTTCGATCACATTTTGTTGCTTTTCAAACGACTTTTCGGTAACCGAATCTGTCTGCTTCATCAACCATACCGGTTTCTTTTTGGTTGTGCCCCTTACAAAAGCGTGACCAAAAATATGCAGTGTCACCGTCGCGCTCACATGTCGCAAAGTTTAAATCATTGTCTGCAGGCGTGCACAAATCCCGAGCTCCAGGTCGCCGTGGCGACTAAATATTTGTGCCTAATGTTTGTGCCTAATATTTGTGTGTCCTGAATGCTGAACTTCCGTCAAATCACCATTTTGATGCCTATAATTTTGAGATGGCTTCTAGATTTGTACACCCCTGATCATTAACATTTAGGGATTGTGCCCGTTGATTCGTTCCAAACTTGAGCTTTGTCTTTTTCTTGGTCTGTCAGTACCTCTTCTTCTTTCTAGTCTGTAATTTGGTATCTGTTTTAGCAGGTGGCTCTGTTCCAGTTTGTTGAAGTGTTATATCCAGTCCTGCTTGAAGGTTTCCGTTTGCTTGTGCACGCATTTTATTTACAGTTCCTGTCTCATTCTGAAGAGTGTTTGTAGAACTGATTCTGAAAGGAGTATCAACAAGAAGGAAATAGCTTTAGTCAGAGAGAGAGAGAGCGAGAGAGAGTGTGTACACAAAGATGAAAACCTACAGTAGGCCTACTTTCTGATTGTTTTGTGTGGGTGTCTAAATTTATTGTCACTCCAAGGTAATAATATCGGGTGAGGGTGTTTGAAACAATTTTCAGAGGATAATGTTAAGTTCTAAAGGCGTGGGTCTGCGGCCGCTCGCTTGCTGGGATTGTGGGTTCGAATCTCGCCGGCGGCATGGTTGTCTCTCTCTTGTTGAATATTGTGGGCTGTCAGCTATATGTCTCTGTGACGGGCTGATAACTCGTCCAGAGGAGTGCTACGGACTGTCGTGTGTCTGTGTGTGATGGTGAAGTCTCGGTAAGGAGAAGGCCCCGTCCTGCTAGGGGCTGTTGCGCCACGGAAAAAATGTAAATTTCTAAAAGGGGGGCGGGGTGTGTTACAAGGATTTTGAATATTTAGAGTGAGGGTCTTCAAAATTTTGTTTCCTGTTCTGGCCTGCAGTTGTTAGGGTGAGTAAAAATCTTCACCAGGTACGGCTAGCAGTGGGAAATAAGAAATATTAACAAACTTGAGGTGGGAAAACAGCAAATGTTAAGGTCTTTGGGAGCTCTAGATATAAAAAGAAGAGTGGATATTATTGTGCCTCCGACAAAGGAGTGCAGGTGTTGATTGGATTTAATTACCTGTGTGTACGAACGTCAGACCTAAGTCTAGAGATGCCTTAGTGCAGGCCCGGGTTCTGTCAATGATGAAAATGTATTGAACAGTCGAGTAATTATTACATTGTGAAAGATGGTTTACCATGAAATTAATTCATTCATTTGGTAGAGAGCTGATTATATTGTTAGTGATGTTAGTCCATTTTGGATGGGTTGTTACAAACAGATACAGTTGTGGGTTGAATCAGAACACCAAGTACGATACAGACAGTATACAGTATGTTAATAGTAACCGTAAATTCGAAGGCATTAAGCACAGAATGCAGCCAGTTGGTAACAATGCCATTAACCATGGCATGATTTACAGTAACTGCCTGAAACATAGCCAATTTATCTTTCAAGAGCTGTCTCACTAGTTTCAGCAATATGTCCTCCATTAATTTTGTGGGAAACATACTCCGATCTAAACTGTTTGTTTTTTACTTTAGGGTCAAAGACAGGGGTTGAAGTGAAACGACCTTGGTGTTTAGGAGAAATCGACTACAGCCTGTTTCAAGCCAGCGCCAGTAGTGCCTGCGGTCACTAAGACAAGTAAAAATAGAAACCGGTCTTTGTGCTTGCTACACATTCGTATCTGTCGAATCTAAACCGGACAAATGTTTGCTGGACTGACTTTCAAAATGTTCTCCAAGCAGTATACCCACAAATTTATGATTTTATAGTTTCGTTTGCAAAGTCGCGAGAAGCGCCTTTTAGCTTCTTGTCCGTCCGTTTGTCCGTCTGGTTATTTGAACTCAACTGCCACTGGACGGTTTCTCGTGGAATTTCGTATTGGAGACTTTTATTAAGATATGTCGAGAAAATCCATATTTTGTTAATGTCGGACAAATATATCGGACACTCACTCAAATTGCCACTTTATTGCTTCGTGAGTTCGATGCGTAATGTTCGTTAAATGAGTTTAATGCAACCCATTTTAGTCTAAAATGTATCTGTCATATATAAAACATCAGTTCATACCACACAGAGAACACAATGTGCTTCTATTAAAAAAAAACAATCTGGATTCTGTACAGTAAATAATACGGCAAAATGCAGAGGTTTTAATGTTCAACCTGGCAGTACACACTAACCACTGGTATTTAAAGGACCCAGTCCTATAAATAGCACAAAATGTAGTATTGAATATTACATTTGAAAATTCAGGACTGTTTTCTTTAAATTACCACGTTTAAAGATAAACATATAAATTTATTCCTGCTTTTAATTAAGCCCCACACTGAAAATGTGTAGAACAGTGAAGGCACATCCCCACGCGTTTTTAATCTAAGCAGTAGATGAAGGTTAGAGTATCAACCCCGTTGCCTAGTTACTCTGTCAGTTGACCGACTTGTTTTAACACATATTTTAAAGCAGATGTTAAGGTTAAATGAAATGTATCAGTTACTACAAAATTACAGTTCGTTTGAATATTTGCTCGAAATGATTATCTCCTCTGTTGACATAAGGAAAAAAATGTAACAGCGGTTTTCAAACACTTGCCGTTGTAGTATTGAATGCTTAGCCAAGTACCAAGAAGTACAATTTAAAATCCTCTTTATTCAATGTTTCAAAGAGCCAGACAATATTGCAAGCCTATTGGTTCATTTTCATTATCACACCTTTTAGGTAATTATGATTTCATTCGATAATTGGTAGTGTTATTTCAGTAAGGAAACATTTAAGCATAAACCACAATATTAGCTATTTTATGTCATTAACACTTAATGTTGCCGATCCCAGTTGCCGCGCTAAGGCGTAAGTCTGCGGCCGAGCGCTTGCTGGGATCGTGGGTTCGAATCCCACTGGGGCATGGATGTTTGTCTCTTGTGAATGTTTGTGTTGTTAAGTAGAGGTCTCTGCGACGGGCCGATCCCTCTTACAGAGGAGTCCTACCGAGTGTGGTGTGTGTCTGAGTGTGATCAAGTGGAAATCAACAACCTCGACACCTGCTGTGAGTAGGCACAAGTGGTAAGGAGTACGAAACGAAACACTTCATGTTTACGGTCTGTAGTTATTACATATATGAAGCCTTCTTAAATTCAGACCCTGGCCTTGACATATGTCAGCCTAATTGAACAAATGGCCGATCCCAGTGGCCGCGCGGTCTAAGGAGTGGCTCGGCGGCCGTTCGATTGCTGGGATTATGAGTTCGAACCCTGCCGGAGGCACGGATGTCTGTCTGTTGTGAGTGTTGTGTGTTGTCAGGTAGAGGTCTGTGCGTAGAGCTGATCACTCGTCCAGGGGGAGTCGTACCGATTGTGTATGTGAGTGGGATCGTGAAGCCTAGATAATGAGGAGGCTCTGGCCCACTAGGGGCTGTTGCACCATGGAAGAAACGAAAGGCTGAATGAAGACTATTCTCAGTTGTATCTCAAGTTAGTGGGTTAAAGAAAGAAGCCAGGATCCTGTAGTCGGTATAGAGAGTAGGTCACGGACTGGACTGGATGATATGGGTTCTTATCCCGGCAGTTGAAAGAGGTTTTCTCTTCACCTAAACGTCCAAAGTGGCAGTGTGGACCACCCAGCTTTTTATTCGAAGGTACCCCCGGTTCTTTTCCCAGGAGGTAAACCGGCAAGGGATGAAGTTGACCACGTCTCCATCTAGTGCCGAGGTTGAGAATGAGTGGAGCTATACCTTTACTCCTGTATGCCTTCATGGCGTCGACAGGGACAACTTTACCTTTTAGTTGTTTAAACAAGTTATAGCTAACATATTACATCAGAAAGGTCGGAGCGGGTGTTGGGAAAGTGTCTTGATTACGGGCGGTAGATTTCCGACACCCTTATTTCTGAACCACATCCAGCCTGACCTTGTATCTCGCCCAGCGATGCGTCAAATCATTATTGTGATGTCTTTTGATAGGTCAATGTGGCCGAAATTATACCCGAAAAATTACGTCGCTCTAGCCCCAATTTTAAGATTATCTGTATACATAAACGGAACTTCGTTATGCTAACAATAATATGTTTCATGATCTCCGTGTTTCGTGTTAAGAAGTGCTGAGTTACCCAGCTGTAATTCATTTCCTTCCTTAAACTTTTAAAGCCTAGCGGTAACTTTACGTACCACCAGGTTTAACATTAAAAAATTCTACATGGTGCCCACATTGCGTTTATGTGTTTTGTACGGATCTCAGAACAAACAGCAACTTTTGCCTTATAAAACATTAAGAGATTGGTTTTTATAACCGAAATGGAGAGTGTTTACAGCGCGGTACGCACTGAGTCCTTATATAAAACAGATACGCTTCGTCTTTAAAGGGTTAAATGTAAGAGACCTAATTTAACATCCACCTGAAATACATAAAATTTATTTTATATAACCTCCATTAATGTAAAATTTATGTAAATTGGAGGCCTACTGATCTTTAACCGTTTCAAGACTGAAATTTATATAAATAATGTTGAACATTTGAGTTCCTTCTCCACATAAATATATTGCATCCCCCTTGACAAGGTATAGACTGCCAGTTTTGTGTATGGCAATACATTCCGCTTGTTGTGAGCATCATACAAAGTTATAAGTACAGTGTGTCCAGAAAAATGGGAAATATTTGAATGTTCAGGCAGGTGGTAACTGCAGTAGTCACTGTGCTTTTCAGGGTCAATATTTAGAAACTTAATTGCGATTGTAAACATTATTGTAATATTAACCTGATTAGGCCTACGTAGCTGTTTAAATTTGTCTATTTTCTAGTGTTCAAAAACTAAAAAAATTTATACAATATTTAGAAAACAGAATTTCTTTTCATCTTCAGCTAAGATTATGTAAGGCGAGCACTCATTTGTACCCCCTGAATGGACTTTTTTAGCCTCTACCATTTCTCCATTTTTAAACTGAACGTAATTTATAATTGTTTGTAAGTCATTTATTAGCGACCGAGGCTAGTCCCTTCTCACTGACACAACTCAGTACAGACACTTGTCCACCACTTAACGCAATTTCATTTTATGTTAATTCATAATTACACAATTTTTAAAAGATAAAGTAATAACAGTTTTGAAAAGCCCAGAATTCTTTATTTGCTTAAATGAAAGTACACTGACACGAACGTGGCGGAAGAATACTGCTGGGCGATAACACTGGCGGCGAGGCGCTCATTCTGCGGCCTATCAGGCTGCATTGTGTTTGAGTTTGGTTTTCAACTGGAATTTTATATATATATATATATATGTATATGCATATGTATTTGACCATACGTCTAATCATTTCCGAGTTGCGCAGAATTTGAATTCCGCCCGTCTTTCCGGAGCAAGAGTACTACGTAATCCGGGGGTGTCTTATATGTGCCTTCTGACCATGTTGCCTGATTGCGTGGACAGATCCAGTTTACGAAACGTCGTATTCTCTTCCGAAAACTAGACGACAGACAAAGTGAAAAAATACAGTAACCCTAAATTTTCGTCCCCAGGATTATGGTGCCCTATCAGCAAGTGAAATTGTTTGGAGAGTCCGCTTGCATTCTGCAAGTACATCGTCTACTATTTCTGAGCTGTGTAGCAAAGTTACATCCCCTCTAACTGTATCTCTTTCACCGCACTGTGTCGTATTATAGGGTTGCTTACACAACAGAGACTGCAGCTTGCCGTATGCCTCCGGCTACTTTGCCATCTCTTACACACAGCTGTTATTTCCGTATACAGAAAACAGTAAGTCACAGGAACTGTTTCAGTTGAAATTTCTAAGTTTAATTAAACCTTTAGAGTCTGGTGGTTACTATTTGTACCGCCAGATTTAATACTCAGAAACTCTATGTTCTGCCTACTGAAACCAGTCATGTTTTCCTATGTTTTTCATAACAAACTGCAGTTATTTACTGACGGAGCGTTAACTAATTTGTTTTTATAACCGAAACATAGTGTTTACTGCGCGGTACGAGCTGAATCTTAAATACAATTCAAGATAGTTTTAGTCTTTAAGCTGTGGGTAATACGTTGTGTGTTTCTCATAAGTTTGTGAGTGGTCTGGAGTGTCCTTACCACAAGGATGAGCGGGCACCTCATATGAAATTTCAGAGCAGTAAATATTTCCATCTGCCTCCCCCCCCCCATAATAATACTAATACATTTAGTGCCACTCGCTGAATAACCCCCGTTTCTTCTCTTCTTCTTAGTTCTTAGTCTCTAAAGAGTTAAATATCGCAACGGGAGTATGTATTTGGGACTTGTAAGATCCTTAACTTCGGCGCTACAAAGACGTAAACAGTTAGCTTCACGTTTATAGTAGATTTACCCACAGGAACATGTTTGCAGCTTCTGTTCGTTAGAAGCGAAAGGTATTTTGCATCCCTGTCAGGTTCCGAACACCAGCATGTGCCCAGTCAGTGTGTTGAGTTAACACATTCCAGATCACCGAATTTATTTGATGTGAAGTACCCAGTGATCTTCACTAACTTAAGTGCAGTGCACTTAGTTTATCATATTTGTAACACCATATTGCTTTTCTCATATTATGCTTCGCATTATAATTTAAAGTCTCTGTAGGCTGAAGCTAGATTATTTGCTGGGATTGTCGCCACATAATCTGGTGCATAGTTAATTACCGTTACGGAGAAACCTGCTGTTTCCCATTAGTGTGTAAATGTGGAATATTCTACAGCGACAGATTTGCGTAGATACAGAATGAAGTAATTGTGATTTAGTTTGAGCTGCTATATAAGGACTGGTTTGGGAGGACTGAAAGAAACACAAAAAGCGCAAGGGATTTTCGATGTTTCGACTGAGATTCGAACCGAGTGCACCCGCACACAAATCACTAGAGTTAACCTTTTGTGTAAAGTTTCTCGGTGTAGTGAAGGTAGAACCGTACCTGTGCACGTCGTTAAGGTACAGGGAGGACGGAGGTATAGCTCCATTCATTCTTAACTTCGGCACTACATGCACCCGAATGATCGGCTTCACGTTCTAGCTGTTTTACGACTCCCTGTCCCACTGCCAGGGTAACATGTTTCAAGTAATCACTGAGTACGGGGTAGGGAGGGCCCCGGGTTCGATTTGGATGTTTTGCTGAAAAGAAATTTTTGCCCCTGCTGGGAATCGAACCAGCCCTTCAAAATAATGCAGTTTTAAATCATCTTGAGACCGCTTCTCTAATTTTTCTACTCCCTTTTTATTTTCAATATTTTCCCTGACTTTGTTTAGCTATAATATTACATTAGTTTACTTGCAGTGTTATTTATCTGCCTTCTGTTTGTCTATAAGGATGGAAGTTTTCCCCAGTCTATGGACCTTGTGGAGTAAAGTGTCGGGTTCTACACAAGAATGCACTTTCACCTCTTCGTACCAATCCATAACAAGCCTAATCAGTACACAAGACCTTTGCAGAAACTAACCTGTGCCATGTTTGCGAACATAACCGCTTGTTACTGTTATGTTTTGTGTTCAACCGCGTGTTACTAGTACCACGGGTAGTGGTGCCCAGCAATGAGCATGCGACCTATTTTTCCAAAGTTTTGTCGTATTTTCGTTTCCATTTGAAGTAACCACAAGGTATGGGTCTGAGAAATGTACGTAGAAGACAGATATTTGACCTTTTTCTGTACCTGCTGAATGAAAATATGTTCGCAAGCAGGACGTTGTGAGAAAAGTCAGTAACTACAAAACGACAGACTTCGTGTATGATAAATTTCGTGACTGTGGATGTTGCTTAAACAGTGCTTCTGCATTTCATAATATTAGAAATGCGACAATTAGGCTTCTAATCTCGCCTTAAAGGAGAGAAATACAAGCATGAACAAACGATTATGCGTTCATTTTCTAACACATATATAGGCCATATTCCAGTGGCCGCGCGCTCTAAGACGTAGGTCTGCGGCTGTTCGCTTGCGGGGATTGCGGGTTCGAATCCCGCCGGCGGCATGAATGTCTGTCTCTTGTGAGTGTTGTGTGTTGTCAGGTAGAGGTCTGTGCGTTGGGCTGATCACTCGTCCAGAGGAGTCATACCGATAGTGTTCTGTGTGAATGTGGTCGTGAAGCCTCGGTAATGAGGAGGCCCTTGCCCACTGGGGGCTGTTGCACCATTGGGAGAATATAGGATATAAGTGGAATTAATTTGGTTCTTACTTTGACTCTTTCGAAGCATAAAGCAAAAGGTATGAGGCATGAAATCCATGTAAGCAGTATAACGAATTTCTATCCCTCCCTTACACTCAACACGCTAAATAAGCGATCAACTCCAAGGAGAAGAGTCCTTGAGAACCTCATCCGGTCAAGAATTTCCCCGCGTTGTATGGAATACGAATAATGATTATCGCGTTTACAAGAGCTCGCCACTGGTCCCTGTCTTGAATCAAGTGAATGTAGTTCAGAATTTCCCATCTTTAAGACTCATTGTGATTTTATCCATCTATACCTAGTTCCTCCAAATTGTCTCTTTCTCATGTTTCCCAACCAGTGCAACTTTTTAAAATGTAATCGTCTTTTGTTTCTGTAATTCTCCGTACAGTATAACATAACGAGACAGCTGCCGTGCAAACATTGTCTTCAACCTTTATTTTGCTGGCGATAACGAGCAAACGTTAGCAGCTCGGCATGTGACTTCTGGTAGGGAAATAAACCTTAACGGCGGATTCTCAGTATTTCTGAAACATTATTTGTAAGTCAACGGTTACAACTCGTTGGCTATGTGAATACAGAAGATATTCTCATCATTAGATACGATATTCAAACAAACAAATGCACATAAGTGTATGAAACTGTACTATACACACGGCATACCTCCTACATGTTTCGGCCAATCATGCGGTCATCTTCAGGGAGGCAGCCGTACACGTAACACCCTTGCTTGGTACGTATTTACTGACAGCCGTTTTATCTCTATGTTACTTCATATAATTTTTATCTGTCAATGTATTATCAATTAACTCCTACACACACGTATTTTTCCCTTCGGGCTGGTGCTATACTACACACATACTACTCGATATCCATCACAATCATCACAGATATTTTTATCTATCTTTTAATATTTAATATATATTTTAAACCATGAATTTCTTTTAAAATTTAATATTTTATGTCTGTGCATTGGTTCCAAACACTTCTGTAATATTTCGATATATGTATTCTTTGTAATGCATCTTCCTGAATGGCCGAAACATGTAGGAGGTGTACAGTGTGTATAGTATAGTTTCGTACACTTACATGCTTGTGTTGGTTTTGGTACCATATCTAATTGCTTAATGCACGATTATGGATTGTTCAATATTCTCGTAATTTTTAAGTGACACAGTGGAATAATAATGTTTTACAATAATAATGGCAATAGTAATAGTAATATTAATAGGTATGTAAAGCCAAAACCCTATGCAGCAGGAATGTAGGATTTGTGTTTTGGTCGGAATTCCGTTTGTAAATCGATACCGTTGATGAAAAAAGGAGGGATAAAGGCGCCTCTGTCTGTAAAATTACGAACTCAAAGGAAGTTAGAGAAATAAAGGGATGACAGGCTTCATGATTTATAGTTGAATAAAAGTACGCGGAATTTCGTAATATACTTCATGATTACGTGTTCTAAAAGGTTTACTTTCTTCCTTGTGTAAGAAAACTCCAGTGGGTTTGCAGTAGAAGATTTTCGTCATGTCGCCATCTTGAACTTTGGCTACAGAAATTGGCTTTGTCTCGGCTGTGGCTGGGTAGGCGCTTCGACAGTTACGGATATGCGCACATTTGCCATGGTACTGTCTGTAAATACTTCAGCAGATTTTCATTGACCTTTCTTTGTGCGCTCTTGAACGTCTTAGTTGAATGATTAGCATACCTGATTCCGCAGCTTCCAGTCTCGCCCCTGAATCGATTTTTCTGACTTGATTTTCCTCCTGTCGTATCCCAGTCTCGAAATTTTTCATCCAGTTGAACGTCTATCAACTTAACGAGAAGGACTTCTCCAAGGTCGCGGCCACGTGTTTAACACGCTTGTTTTATATTCTGGAGGTTCTCCTTTCAAATTTAAATCCAAATATTAGGTATATTGTTATGGATGCCGTGATTTTCTTCAGTCCCAGGAAAATCCGCCGGTAGTGCCTCAAATTAGGCGACGGTCGCTTCCTTCCACATCTTTTACAGGTCACCCTAACGGTTGAAGTTATAACATTATCCTGAGCTGCTGACAGTGGAAGACCTAGACGCAGATAGGAGGATAATATTAAAATGGATCTTGAACGAACAGGACGGGGCAGCGTGGACAAGATTAATCTTGCTCAGGACAGACAGGTGGCGGGCTGTTATGGGCGCAGTAAAAGCCTTCGGCTTCCATAAGAGGCAGGGAAGTTCTTGTCTAGAAGAGGAAATAATAGCTCCTCAAGAAGGCCTGTGCCCTGTGGTGTTCGTTCGTTCGTTCGTTCTTTCGTTCATTCGTTCAAGCTACTCAACCATAAATTGCTATGTTGCACAGAATCATGTCTGGAAGAATTAATTGGTAACTAGCTAAAAGGAGAGGGTGAAGTGCGCCCCCCCCCCCTGCAGTAACCAGTACAAAATATTATTTGTCTTCCGTGAAAGTATATGAAATTTTTCAATCCTCTAATTGTGGGTGTGTAATAAGTAATAAATCTAAACCGACCTATTTGCTGTGGTTTTCCGGAGACGTACTTCTGGCGTTAAGACTGGGGAAAGATAAATAACTGAGCTATTCTGCGCAGAATATCTCTTCAATGCAAAATATGTCCAAATATAAGAAAGTTCTTACACTTGGTAATTTTGTGTAGGCCTAAAAATATTTTAGAACAAAGTTTTAAAATTACTACTATTCTGTTTTCTTTTGAATACTTGGAGAATTTGCGCAATATTGTTTTTCGTATTACACTAAAATTACGGAGAGATAAGTAACCGAGTAACTCCATGCATTAGAGCCTCTGTGCATGTTACACATTTAACGCATTGCATTTTGGTTCATTTGCTCACTCTGGTAAAATTTGGTGGATGGGGATCTCTATAATTCATGAACGTCCACAATATGTAATTTTCTCATTTCTCGTGTTACTTCTGCGCTGTTAGATCCCAGTATCCTCCTCAGCACCATGCTGTCAAATGCCTTCGGTCCAGTTCTTTTCCAGTGGTAAGAGACCAAATTTAACAGACATGCAAAACATCAGGTAATACATTTTTTCTAACTATTTGCGATTTTCTGTGGGTGACAAGAGGGCGCACTGCTCATACCGAACAGTACCAAGAGTCCACCGAATTTAATCTGCTCCGATTTCTCTGTCGATTAACCCTTTAAAGACGAAGCGTATCTGTTTTATATAAGGACTCAGTGCGTACCGCGCTGTAAACATTCTACACTTCGGTTATAAAAACCAGTGTCTTAATGTTTTATAAGGCAAAAGTTGCTGTTTGTTCTGAGATCCGTACAAAACACATAAACGCAATGTGGGCACCACGTAGAATTTTTTAATATTAAACCTGGTGGTACGTAAAGTTACCGCTAGGCTTTAAAAGGTTAATATTAATTTGCGATATTTTAGGCTTTCGCCGACGTGCAGTTGAGGTTTTCGACCTTCTCGGAGCTTGCACAGTGCCACTGGGTTGTTTGATACCGACGTTTCGGAACAGCGTGTAGATATTACAGGGATCACGATGTACAAGAAAAATAACCTGGTTTGATGTTTTGATCCTTAACCAGAGAGGCAATGTAGGCATAAACGTAACATCGAGACGCTTTCGCGTAAGCATTGTTTCCATGGAAAAACAGTATTACATATTCTGAGTGTGTCTGTGACCTTAGTTATCCATCGTGCAAAGCGCGTGCGCCGTATTATATTGTCATCTGTGGCCTGTCTGGCTGTACCATATTTATCCACATTATCACATAAACGGCACGATTTTCGTAAAAAAGGTATTGCGCATAAAATGTGTATTTTGATTTTCTTTACAACTTCGTTTCAAACATTTCTCATTCCAAGAAGAATTCACCGAGATGTTATCATAAATGTGCTTAGGTTTTCATGTAACGTGCTCATTATTCTTCTCAGCTTTTAATGAAACTTGAATTTTCTCGGCAGATTTTCGAAAAATACTCAAATATCAAGTTTTGTGAAAATCCATCCAGTGGTAGCCGAATTGTTTCATGCAGATCGGCAGACATGATGAAGCTGATAGTCACATTTCGCAATTTTGCGAACGCGCCTAAAGACGGAAGGACATGCTGTCTCGAATAGTAGTCACAAACAACCCGTAGACATCCAAGAAGAATGAAAAGCTTAGATTTAATTTGTTAATGTAATTTAACTTCGCTAATTTGACTAATCTCGCAAGCAACCAGCTCCTGTTACTTATCCACGTTACGACGGGACAACATTTCAGCGTAGCTCGTTCGTGGAGAGGCAACAGTTCATAGCGCATTCATAATTGATCTCGAATTTGGTAACTGACAGCCTCCATTACTCATGGACTGTCAGTGAGCAGGACCTACCGTATAGCAGACATCAATCACCACCTCCCATTATTATTAGGTTTTCACTGCAGTGTTAGAGATTTCGTATCGTTCGATGTGAACTGTTTTATTCATTTCTGCTTCATTTAACCTTTTAAAGCCTAGCAGTAACTTTACATAAGACCAGGTTTAACATTAAAAAATTCTACGTGGTGCCCATATTGCGTTTATGTGTTTTGTATGGATCTCGGAACAAACAGCAACTTTTGCCTTATAAAACATTAAGAGACTGGTTTTTATAACCGAAGTGGAGAGTGTTTACAGCGCGGTAGGCACTGAGTCCTTATATAAAACATATGCTTCGTCTTTAAAGGGTTAGATGCCCAGTAACCCAGACTCTATAGCGTCGATTGTTTGGATGACAGCGAATAACGTTCTAGAAGGGATCTGAAAAGAGCCGTTTTGGCATAATTTAAGTTATTATACAGACATTTAGCTTATTTGGAAAAGTGACGGGTCAACAGGCCGGTCAGCCGACAATTTTGTGGTTCTATTCCGAACTTGGACAAGCGATTTATTCTTCCCCAGTGTGTCGTATGTCCTATCCAGTAAGGTAGGGGCCTCTTTCTTCAAGGGGTAAGGGACCGGGGCATTAAGCTGACTACTTACCTCCAACTAGTGCCAAATTCAGGAATGCTTGGAGCTGTACCTCTACTGTCCCGTACATTTTTATAGCGTGGTACTTAAATAAGCACTGGGACAACGTTACATTAGCAGGCACTGCGCTGGGGGAAGCTGTGAAAACTGCGAGATGTAACGTCAACATG